>CM074490.1:884203-1065712 GCA_037389245.1 Oryzias sinensis
CTGATATATATATATATATATATATATACACACACATAGTAATATGACCTATTAGTACATAAAAATGGCTATGTACTGTTAATTCAACAACTACTCAGTAAGAGTACACAAATGCATGTGAGCAGATACTTTACTATTAACAGATGAGGCGTTTTATTACAAAAGCAGAAATCAGCGACTATCGTTTTTCATGCTCTGCTGTAAAACTGTTCAATGGGGGGACCATGGCATTTCTTAAGCGCTGCTGGCTCCATGGCCAGCACTCGAGAATTGTGTGCTACAGGAAAACACAGCTGCCTCGTTGAGTTCGGGTCCATCAGGCCACAACCACGGAGGCACGCAGGGTGATCTAGGTCTCAATAAACACCCCAGTGGGCCGGAGTGGTCGTCTGCTGGGGACCTTTTTTTTTTTTTTTAACAACAACTGGGCAAACAGATGAGAGCTGAAGGCCTCTTGTGTTTCTGTGTTGGAGATATTTTACTTTAACAACAGGTGGTTATGAATCTTCTGACAAACCAGAAGTATGTCTGAATAAACCCCTTTTGTAAACGAGGCCAAACTTTATTCATTTGAATCATATTTGAATTTTTTTGTGTTGGACGGGACGGAAAAGGAAAGGAGAGATAAAAAGAGAGAGATGTTAAAGAGGGGGGAAATAGGAGGGTGATTATAGAAGGGGGAGGGGGTTAAAACCATGAAGCAGCATAAAGCAACAAGTTGGTGGATGGTTATAATCATTACAGTTCGGTTCAGATGTAATACAAGTCTATAAGGGTGGGGCCTGTCCACACACACACTCAGATGTTATTAACATACCTGTTGGCTCAAAAAACGTTCACATGTCAACATGTACACAATATAAATTATATTAAATATTTCATTCAGTCACGCAAAGTTATACAAAATTGAGCAACACCTGTTCTGAAGTAAGCGTTTGTTCTTCTGACTTGGATGTAGGAATGTAAAAAGTAGGAGGGAGAGTGCCCAGTCATCCCCACACTAAAGCCACGGCAGCAGCGGCAGCTAGAACCCCCCCCCCCAACACCCGCACTGTAGCAGATAGAGAACAACCACCCCCCGGGCGATCACATCCGCCACCCAGGCCAGGGCCAGCAGGATTGCCACGGGGACCCCCAAATCCAGAGAGCAGGGAGGCATGGGGGGACAGAGAGTGCAAGCTCCAGCCCACCCAGAAGAGCAGCCCCCACCACCGCGCCGGAAGGGCCCAACGCGGGGCTCCGCCCCAGTAGAGCACCCACAGCCCCAAACGAGCACCTCACCACCACCCAGGAGTTCTTGGCATCCCCCACCCCAATCCCAGGTAAGAGCCAGGACCCCCCAAAGGAGACCCACCCGACGCTTCAGGCAGCCACCCACCCGGCTTACAGTTGGTCCAGGAAAGAGCAAGGCAGGGGCAAGCCATACCCGCCCAGGGGAAAAGGGGGTCCACAAGAAGTCTTGTAAACATGGCCCGTCGTCAGATTTAAATTTGAAACAAAGCGCAAAGCTAGTAGCTGAAAAAGGTGTTTTTACAGTTGTTGCCCATGAGGCGACGTTTTCAAGTTTTACAACAACCAAAGCACAACATAAGGCTGCTTGGATTTTTTTGCAGCATAGTGTGCTATACAGTGGTAGTTTCTCTGTTATGCAAAAAATACTTATATTTTCCTCCAGCTTCAAGTATATATTTAAAATGATGTTCACAGAAGTTGTTTTTTGTACCTGAAAACATTCATCCTTAGGTAAAAAAAAGAAATTTCCACACTTAAATATGTTTTGAGTTTAGAAAAGATTTTTAGGTCACATTCATGTAGGATTAAATTTGTCTGTACTCATAAATACCAGAATTATACTTTTCAATGTGATTTTGTTTGCAAGTATTAAAAATGTTTTGATGTAGCTTTATTTTACATATGCTCAAAAAATTCAGATACAAATTAGTGTTTCTAAAGCATAATTTGTTCACAATTGTGGCACATGAGTTGCATGACCTTCACAGACCCGGAATCTTAAAATTTGGTTATTGTATAAATAAATTACAGTGTGGTTTCACAGGTTCCTAAACTCTGTTTCCTACAGCTTCTAGCTAAAGAAATTAACATGAAGACAATTCAGAATGACTTATGAAAATAAAATAAAAAACAAAGTTTGGAAGGTTTCTTTTTTTTACATTTTAGAGCAACATAAGAAAAAAAAAGGAAATAATGGAGAAATAGAAATAATGGAACCCTTGCAATTATAGTGAGACATTTTTTAAATAAGCCTCATGAGTGCAGTTCATGGGCTGTGCCAGCCAAGTAATATCCTTCCTCGAGGCTTCAACATCCATCTCTTGTATTATCAAAATATCCTGACAGCAACCCCTCATCTTTTTTCCCCTTTTTTCAGTAATAAAACTGTCATTAGTAAATTAGCAGTGTGGTTGACGGATAATGTAAAAGGCTAATCACTGCAATCTCCTTAGGTTACTGATGCAGAGAGTGCAGAACTTGTCAAGTTTCCTTCCATCTTTCTTCTTCTCCTCCCCACTGCATTTTTTTATTAAGCCATTTTTCATTTTCCTGACTACATTATTGTATCCTTCCCACATTGTTGTATGTTTTGATTCTGTCACCGGATGTCAGTTTTGTCAGCTAAGACAAAACTGAATCTCATGGTAAGGTTTTTAAAGACAGCAGCAAATACCACAAACAGCAAAGAAGTGAAGGAAAAAGATTAATGCTAAAAAACATGAAAGCCCTGCAATTCAATATTTTAAAACAAAAAGTATCTTTAAAGTGAATTACACATCTCCTCATGCCTTCAGTGAAATTTACAAGTATACCTAGTTAACCTAGCCATGATACAAATAACTTTGACTGATAACCATTGAAGTGATGAAAATTAGGGCAATATGGGTGGTTCCAGAGGTTCTTTTTTAAAGTTGTGCTGCCTTGCATTGAACAATCTGTAGTCAATTTATACTAGACTTGTTACAACAGACCCAACATAATTGTAAAGCTACAGACACACATGGGCATGTGAGGTGCATTTTTGAATGCACATTTTGCCCATTGCGTTTAAACTGGACAAGCAGGTAGGGGCTTCTTCTTTTTTTTATTTTTTTTTTTTGCTACTGTTAACTAGTGGATGTCTGTCACCTCCAGTTAGAAGAGGCTTGTGCGATATGTCAAAGCTGTGCAAATCTTTTAATTTTTGTTCCAGGCTTTTTATTTGACAGCTCTATCCCAATATATTAAAGACTTGGTGTCATTTAATTTCGTCTGGTCACAAACCGCAGTTCTTAATTTCTCCTCCAGTTGGGCAAAAAAGTATATTGTCAAACACCAATTGTGCAAGTTCTCCCTCTTAAAAACATGAAAAAGGCCTGTATACAGGTTTATCTTACCTACGAGAGACAAAATTTGTAAAATAAAAAATCCTCCCAAAAAAACACATTGTTTGATGTTTTATAGATTTATTTTTAAATTATGGTGAAAAAATAAGCATTTGGTCAATAACAAAAGTTTAACTCAGTACTTTGTTATATACCCTTTGTTGGCAATGACAGCAGTCAATCATTTTCTGTAAGTCTTCACAAGGTTTCCACAAACTGTTGCTGGTAATTTTTCCCATTCCTCCAAGTAGATGTCCTATACAGCAGTGATGTTTTGGGGTCGCAGCGATGAACGACCTTAGACCCGTGGCTCTCACCCCTGCAGCAATGAAATGTCTGGAAAAGCTGGTTCTGTCCCACATCAACTCCCTGGTCGACGAATCAGTAGACCCCCACCAGTTCGCCTACCGCCCCAACAGATCAGCAGAAGATGCGGTGGCACTAGCACTTCACTCCACCCTGCAACATCTGGACACCAAGAACACGTACGCCCGGATTCTGTTCCTGGACTACAGCTCTGCCTTCAACACCATCAGGCCCCTGAAGCTGACTGATAAACTGGCAGAACTGGGAATACCAACACCCACCAGAAACTGGATTCTTGACTTTCTCACTGACCGACCACAGGTGGTGAGGATGGGAAAGAAGGTTTCTGCTGAGCTGACAGTCAGCACCGGAACACCTCAGGGGTGCTGCCTCAGTCCAAAGCTCTTCTCACTTTACACCCACGACTGCACCTCCCCCGACTCCAACAACATCATCATTAAGTATGCAGACGACACAACCGTCCTCGGCCTCATTAGAGGAGGGGACGAGTCTGCATACAGAGACCTGGTGCACAGCATCACCATCTACGGAGAGGACAACGACCTTGTTCTCAACGTAGAAAAAACAAGAGAAATAATCGTGGACTACAGGAGGAAAGCACCGCCACATCAACCGCTCATCATCAACGGGACTGTGGTGGAGCGGACCGACTGCCACCGGTTCCTTGGTCTGCAGATCACAAACAGCCTCAGCTGGGAAAAAAAACACTGTTGCCACAGTGAAGAAAGCCCAGCAGAGGCTGTACTTCATCAGGATGCTGAAGAAGGCCGGTCTCAAGCGCCGGACCCTCACCTAAGCCTACAGGGGGCTTGTGGAAAGCATCCTCACAAGCGGACTAACAGCCTGGTTCGGTAACACCACCATAAAAGAGAAGAAGATGCTGCAGAGGGTCATCAACACAGCTGGCAAAATTATAGGTTGCAACCTACCATCCATGGACACTATCTACGAACAGCGCTGCAGGAGGAGAGTGACTAAGATCATCAGAGACAGACACCACCCTGCTCATGGACTGATCCAATGTGTGGACTCAGGCCACAACCTCAGGCGTCGCAGGCCTGAAAGCATCCAAGCACACACCACACGCTTCCACAACAGCTTCTTCCCAACAGCAATCAGAATGCTGGCAAAGGACATCAGAGAGGGAAGACTGGACTAAATTACTAAGTGCAATAAACAATAATATGTGCAATAATTCTATGTGCAATAATGCTACTGTACAGATTGGGTCTCTGCAATATTCATTATCATATTTTACTGATATTTATATTTTTTTATACACCATGTAAATTTGTTGTCTAATTTTGACTTTTAACTTTATTCTATTTATTTTTATTTTCTTTATTATTTCTTCTTCAAATTTTTCTTTTGTCCTTTTTTAACTTACCCTGACATGAGAGATGCCAAAGACAAATTCCGATGTACCGCATGTGCAAACGGCAATAAAACTTGAATCTTGAATCTTGGGTTGTCGGTGGGCAACACGGACTTTCAACTCCCTCCAAAGATTTTCTATGGGGTTAAGATTTGGAGAATGGCTAGGCCACTCCATGATCTTGAAGTTCTATTACCCGGCTAGTGTATTTATGATTGTTGTCATGCTGAAAGACCCAGACTTGTTTCATATTCAATCCCCATGCTGACGGAGGGAGGTTTTCATTCAAAATTTGAAGATACATGGTCCGATTCACTCTTTCCTTTACACGTATCAGTTGTCCTGGTCCCTTTGCTGGAAAGCAAGCCCAGGATGATGTTTTCACCCCCATGGTTTCCAGTATGGTGTTCTTTGGATGCAACTCAGCATTCTTTCTTCTCCAAACATGACAAGTAGAGTTAATACCACAAGTTCTATTTTGGCGTTGTGTGTTACTGATTGTAGAGCTTGTTACATTGTGTCTTTTATATAGATAACTAGTTCAAACAGGTGCCATTAATATAGGCAACAAGTGGAAGACAGAGGAAAAATTGTAGGAGTTAAGCATTAAATAATTGTAGAAGATACTAAAATAAAAAAATAAATCAAGAGAAACAGGAAAACAATAGGTTAGCATTCAACCAACTAGTGGTAGCTGCATTTCCAGAAGTTGAATACGATATTTCTGAATGAAATGAAAGTTAAAGGGTAATGATTGGCACAATAAATACATAAATAAATGATCAAAGTTGGGCATGAACAGCACAATAACAAAGAAGATATTTTTGTAAAAAAGACCATTTTCGGGTCTCAAACCAGTGAAATTGTGCACCAAAGCTCACGTGTCATGTCAATGCACCTCCAACCAGATACAGTTGACTGGACCCACAATCCATATAATCCTGGAATATCTTAATAATTTCGAGGATTTGAAGGACCACGAGGACCAAAGCTAAACATTTTAATAGTTGAATGGCTAAATAAGCTGAAAAATTGTAGAAGGAGTTGAGCGCCAAAAAAATACTTAAATAACACTCGACAAAATTACATTTCGGTCAAATGACCCAAAGTAATCAGCATATTCTAAGTGCAGCTGTTGCCCTGGTAACAACGTGTGACGGGGTCCCGCCGAGAAAGGATGCAGAGGAGCCAAGGTGAAGAGGAACTGTTTTTATTGCCACCACAGTTGCTACACGCAGGGCCATGCAGCACACTCTGTCACTCCTCTGGTTTCACCACCTGCGGTGCACACCTTTGAATGGGATGCCACGCCCACGGGGCGTTGCTCTCCATTCCCGTCCAGGCGGCACCACAGGTGGAAATCATAAATAACAAAATACAAAATACATCAACAATAAAATACGGTGTGGCCCCCCCTCGGCATCTGACGGTGCCACACCGTCACACCATCCCCCTCCTCTGAGAGATCGACGGTGTGCGGCAATCCACTCAGCAGTCCGCCGCCGTGCATTCCCCACGCCGATCCGCCAGAGACGCGTCCTCGCGTCGGAAGAACGCACGGGCTGCAGCTCCACGACGGCGACCCCTCCGATCCGCTCCTCGGTGCGCCGCTCCGGTCGGTCCCAGCCCCGGCTAAGGCTCTTCCAACGGCCACACGCCCCCGCTGGTCTCCTCCCGGATGGCACCTCAGCCGATCGGAGCCGCCGACAGCAGGTTACAGGCGAGTTGTGACGCCTCTCCCGGAGCACTCCCCTGATGGCCCGGTAGACGTCGGTCCGCCCCCTGTCCATCACCGCGCAGGCCTCCAATGCCTGCGTAGGCGGCAGTGGAACCGGGCGGTATGCCCGTCCCGCCTCCGGCCGTCTCTGTGCTCCGGCGGTCTGCCCCTGCTGTCCGCGAGGTCCGCCGCTCGCCATGGACGCTGATCTGGACGCCGTGGTTCTTTCCGGGCCCCTGGCCAGGCCTGAAGCACCGCCAAGGCCACCCGGATCCACCCCCTCTTCCTCAGAGGATGGACTGCTCTGAGGAGGCGCTGAGTTGCCTGGGAACCGCCGTCCCCACCACGCCGCTGCGTCCTCACCTTTTTGTGGCCCCTCTGCGATCCCACTTCTGACACCATATGTGGCGGGGTCCCGCCGAGAAAAGGATGCAGAGGAGCCAAGGTGAGGAGGAACTGTTTTTATTGCCACCACAGTTGCTACACGCAGGGCCATGCAGCACACTCTGTCACTCCTCTGGTTTCACCACCTGCGGTGCACACCTTTGAATGGGATGCCACGCCCACGGGGCGTTGCTCTCCATTCCCGTCCAGGCGGCACCACAGGTGGAAATCATAAATAACAAAATACAAAATACATCAACAATAAAATACGGTGTGGCCCCCCCTCGGCATCTGACGGTGCCACACCGTCACACAACGCAGGTAATTCTTTGACAGGTATATGTTTGGTTAGCATGAGTTTGTAATGGTTGGGGCAGAAATTCACTACTTCATGTGATACCAATATGTTATCCTAATACATGGTAGCTTCCACCACAGAATGCAGTGTCAGGAAGCTGTGTTAATTTCATGGATTTTATGTAGGGACCAGCCAGGATCAGCTTTGCCAGCAGACTACATATCATTAGTATGTCTTGCACTGGAATTGACAACAAATGTAGTTTGAAATAAAATTAAGTGGACATGTTACATGGTAAAATTTATATTTCTTTATTTTTCCTGCTGCAGATAGACTCCCATTCCTTTATTTTTCCCTCCTTTCTGTTCTTCATTTATTTTCTTCTCACTCTTCCTTTTGCTCCATGTCATTGACTGTATGAAAAGACAACTGGAAGGCCCGCGTGTGACATCACCCATAGAAAATGCTTTGCATCCGGTTCCAAACAAATGAAGTCAATTCAGTAGCCATTTTCCACAACCTTCGCCATGTTGGAACCAGAAGTCCTCATGTTGTGATTGGCCTGTCTACATTTCTATGGAAACTACTCTCTCAAATCAGGAGTGAGCATGTCAGGAGGTCACGCCTCTATATCACTGAATGCTGGCTTGGGAGAATCTGTCAATTTAAACGTTTTGCAAATTCGTTATGTGGCCACCTTTTACCGAGGCATCTGATTGGTCAGTTTATAACTTGAAAAACTTGTGCTACATTAGAAATGTTATGGAAAAATTTTGGATTAGAAAGAATGTTAATAAAAAAGTAACAGAGCAAGAATGGTAATTCTGAGTCCAGTTCTTATCGTACTTTCAATTCTTCATGCCTCATTCCACACACACTCTCAGAGTCCTTTCTGACGTATGTATGTTCCCATTCTGCTCTTTTTCTTGTACAGGTCCTTTATTTTGTACCCTGTTCATCATAGTGCCTTTCTTTTTTAGCTGTATTTCCAGCTTTTTTTAACATTTGGCTCAGACAATTACTCAAGTTTCTTGCCATGAAGAAAGGCACAGCAGGGTATTCTTAGCCTGTCTTTTTGTGCTCATAGCAAACCTCCATATGTTACAGTCACACAGTCGGTGTGAATAGAAGTTCATTAACACTGACTCTGTCTATGACTGACATTTCTGAGTCATTAGCCTTTAATGCTGCAAGACCCAACTGATGAAAAGCTTTCAAACTTCGAGAGCAAAACCAGTAATTGACTGTGGTCAATGGGTCAGTGTTGAGACTGTTGAAACACTTTTTATGGTAAACTTTAACTAGAACCAGTTGACTTTTTAGTTAATAATGTTTTATTTATCTCAAAACAGCATTTGGACTGCTCAATGTGCTTTTGCGTTGCAGGCTACGTTCACATCAGCATGTTCATACTGTCTCCATTCAGCCTTTGATAGCATGCTCGTTGTGTTATGGTTTTCTGAATAATTGTTCGCACTCTGTATTCGCGTATTCGCTCACCCATTATCAGAATCAGGTGGTCAATCACTTTTCCTGGCCACAGGTGTATAAAATCAAGTATTCAGGCATGCAGACTGTCTTAAAAAATATTTGCAAAAGAATGGAGTAAGCCCTGGCTGCAGCCTGCAGAATTGCTCAACATAGTGGAATGCTGGAATGCTGAGGAGTGTGAACACACTGTGGAATGTTAACCCCGCCGACGTTTAGCCCATGCATTTGATTCCCCTTCCTCAGTGAAGTTGTGATTGCAGGAAAGGGGAAGAATCCGTGGAGCACATTTTGTGTCATTGTGAATTGTATGTGAAAGAAAGAGGACAGCTGGAGAATAGAGTACGGTTGCCAGAGGGTGAACGGCTATGTTTGAAGAAGTTCTTGGGAGGGGAGGAACATTTAATTGGCGCAATTGTAGGTTTTTTGAGCAGAACAGATTATTAAGGAGAATATAGGTGTTTTTTTTTTGTTTTTGTTTTTTTAAATTTTTTGTAAAGTAGTCCCCACTCCGACCCATACTCCAACTTCGTAGGTGGCGGTAATGCACTTCGTCGTTGTTGCCTCCCGCCATTTAACTACAAGAAGAAGAAGACGAAGTCAGTGCAGTTCTTCTTTGTTTCCACATTGTCAAAATGGAGGAACGCATCAACAAAAATACGGTAAGTAAATGAAAAGAAAACTCTTGTTGTGATTATTGGTCGCTTTTCCAACACAATTATTCCGTTACACACCAGATGAGGCTGTTATTTTGTATTTTCAAATGTATTGTGCTTTTTTTCCTGCCGTTCTAATTACGTGGTTCAGGTTAATTACACAAAGCTAGTTTAGTTTAGCTTAGCTTGCGCCGCGGCTCTCCTCTGGAAGTTTCTGTCAAGTTATTTGTCTGTAAAACTTTGTTATTATTTCTGTCTTTATATAGAGACACGTTACAGATTTAGTCGACGATGACAAACCAACACCGAAAAAACTAAAAAACGTTTCCATTGACCATTTTGCTGAAACAAGAAGGATGCAGAGCCTGTTGTGGCCCTCCACATGACATGGGAACCCATTCGTCCGTGTAACACAAAGGTACATGTAGGCTGTGTCCGAATTCCCACCCTAATCCCTAAAAACTTTAGAGTGGGACAATGTATATGTACTGCCCTGGCTTTTAACAAGATTTTATAACAATAATTATACCATGCGCTGGGTGAAAACTCTATTCTGACTGGCTGCTGTGTGTGCATTAAAAGTGAAAACAAAAATTAAGGACTAAAAACTTATTTGTGCCCATGGTATATAAAGATAACATTCAGAAATGTCACATGGATTTTATATATTAACATGTACTTTTTGACTTTCAGTACGCTCTTTACATTGTCACGGGGACTAAATGTGATATCACTGAGGTGTGTGTAAATTCTGGTCAGTTTGTGTCGAGTGAATTCAAGACACTTTTGGGTTGAAGAACAAACTGACCTACTCTGTATTTATTTTTTCAAAGGAAAACATGCAGCAAAGTAGAAGATGGTGGAGTCTTCACCTCATAACGAACTTTCCAATGCCGTAAGTGCTCTTTCTATGATCACACATTTAAAATCCTTAATTTTTTAATACATATTTTACTGAAAACTCTGTGGATTGACCTTCTATTGACATTTTGATGGTGAACATTCATTTTCATTGATTCACCAAGGTCTGAAGAAGAAAGAATGCAGGCCAGAAAAAGGCGTCGGGAGGAGCAGAAACTCCAGGTGAGAAGAGCTCATTTAATTAATGAGGCACACATTGAAACTTTTCTTTGAGGCTGTTGTTAATTCCTCTGGCACTTTCAGGATGAAGATGCTTCACTAAAAAAGATGCATTCTATATCTATCTCAGAAGGTACTATTGAAGCTAGAGCTGTTGTACACATACAGGTATAGTTTTTCTCTGCATGCTTACAGTCTCTGATAGATTATTTTGGTGACCTGAGATGTCCCTTCAAAAATAGTATAATATTGTACTTATTATAAAAGTTCAATGGGACAATGGGATGTCCAGGATCTTTTTTTTAGTCTAATCATGTCATTTTCATTCTAATCTCTTATTAGGGGAATATGACATGACAACCAGCAGTGGGACAGGAAGGAATGTATGGATACTTCTGAACTCAACATTTGTTGCCATCTCCAGTATCTACTCTAGGAATGACCTTTTTTTCTGAGCAGGCATCATTGAGGCAGCCAAATGGTGCCAGTTGCAGTCCTTTAAAGAAAGATGTTTCCTGCCTGATGTTCTGTAGGTGGATGAAGGAGAACAGAAGGAGATTCTTAAAAATATATAACATTCCACACTCTAGAGCAGTAGAGAAGCGTTTTCTGGAGTGATCAACCACGCTTCTAAATCTGGCAATCTTATGGATGAGTCTGCATTTGGAGGTTGCCAGGAGAAAGGCACATTTTCAGACTGAATTGTGCCAAGTGTGAAATTTGGTGGAGGACAAATTATGGTGTGGGGTTGTTTTTCAGGTCTTGGACTTCGGCTTACCGTAATTTCCGGGCTATAGAGCGCACCTGATTACAAGCCGCACCCACTCAATCTAAGGAGGATTAATCACTTTTTACATACACAAGCTGCACTTTTATACAAGCCGCGTGTTATGGCAATTTAATTGGTATATCACTGACTACTTTGGCCAGAATACTGAGCGACCACAGTAGTCTCAGAGAGGGAGGAGTAACAAGTAACTTAGCCTACAGTATTTTCACGACCATAGGGCACACCGGATGTTAGGGCACGGTCTCAGTCACGGGGGATTTTTCTGTCTTTGACACATACAAAAGGCGCACCGGGTGTTAAGGCGCGCGCACGTTAACGCCCCGTTCAGAACCTCAGCGCTTCTAGAGTGGGTTAATAAAACATCCAGTCTCTGATTTTTTTAGAGGAAACATTTTTATCTTGTTACTGTTCTCCCTAACTGATCACAAACTGAATGGTCGCTCACTTGCAGCGCTCTTGTCTCCCTTCCTCCTTAGCGCTAAATACACAGCACACACAGACGCTGCGTGTGCCGTCTCCTTTCTTCCTTTCTATGCGCTAGAACAGTGTTTTTCAACCTTTTCTGAGCCACGGCACACTTTAACCTTAAAAAAAAATCCCGCGGCACACCAGGATCCAAAAATTAAAAAAAAAAAACGGAGAAACTCATAGTCTGTATTGATCTACAGCCCCTCCACAATCTCACATGCATTTTTGAGATAATTGTTGCAGAAAAAGCTGGAAGTTGCAGCAGTTTTTTTCTAAAATATGCAATAAAAGTTAAGTTAGAAGATGTAAAAACAGTTTGAAGTGTGTTCGTTAGTTTCAACAGATCTCCTTGTGCGCTGTCACTCTCACAACCCAATGCATCATGGGAGATGTAGTGCATAAAACGGCCGGCGGAGATCGCTTTCCGGAGCTTCATTGTTTTGTTCACTTGTTCCACGGTCTGATACCGGATTCTATGGAAAGCTACACCGCTAAAGACGAGCTTTAGCTGGTATTTTTGTTAGAACTGAGCGACTTTACGAGCTAAATCGGGACAAGGAAGTAAATAAAGACTTTAACCACTTCTGATTGGTCAGACTGATGACATGTGATTAAGCTCCCCAAGAATAATTGGTGGAGACAGTTAAAGGGGCGGGACTTTTCCAAAATACAGCCGGAGCTGCAGCTGAATGGCGGTACGTCAGTCTTATCAAAATCTCTTTAATAAAATAAAATAAACGCAAAGAAAAAGTATTTTACGATCTTTTATATTCCTAACTCCTCAGTGTTTTATCAGGGCCTGTTTGGATGAACACAGAGCTGAAATCCTGGAGATGGAAAATGTTTTTAGATCAGTTAATGAGGGCAATTTCCCATGGCACACTTGACCATCTCCCACTGCACACTAGTGTGCCGCGGCACACTGGTTGAAAAACACTGCGCTAGAAAACGGAGCTGCTTTCAGCACACACACATACTCAGAGAGACAGACAGACTTGCGGGTCGATTTTCTTCATATGCGCTGACGAAAACCTGCTCCTTTCAGCACACACACAGACACACACACAGAACTGCGCGAGTCTGTCTCTGCATTTCTCCTCCTATGCACCAGCGAAAGCAGCAGTTTAAAGCAGTGGGCCAGCTGTTTCTCTGCTCACTCCTCCTGTACTGAAATGTTTGAGGGTTATGTGGTAGAAGGAGCATTGAATGCTTTAAAATGTAGATGGTTGCACTGCAGTTAGGTTCCACTTGGCCTTTACGTCTCTCTCGTTCCCTCACTCCATCTTCTTCTACGACCCACAACTACACAATAGGCGCACCAGCTCATAGGGCGCCCCCTGCTGGCAGAAGGAAATTTATGACTTTTAAGTGCGCCTTATAGTCGTGAAAATACGGTATTTATTTGTACACGCCCACAACTGCCAAACAGCATGGACCTCACTTCAACTCCCAGCTCCCTCAGTTATGGTGTGAAACTTCACACCCAGATTCCCCACTTCCCATGAATCTTAGGGGTTTAAGGCAGGGCTAACCCCCGGTTCGCCACACTGTGTTGTAGATTGAGGATGTATCTGTGCTAAAACCGCGTGCATGTGTGACCCTTGTGCTATCCTAGGCACTTTAACATTGGGAGTTGAGCCATCCAGACCCACTAGACAGTGCGCTGAACCTTTTTTCTTTAACGATGTGTGATTTTCACTGGTGTCCATGGATTACATGAAATCTTTTCACCTTTATCCACCTTTGTCATGGTGCGGAGAACACGTCAATGTAAGGGTGGGGTCATCTAAGATAGCACAAGGGTTAAGAAGGAGCATGGAGCTGCAGCGGAACGCGAGAGCAGGTCTCCCCTCCTTCCGCCTGTGACACGGCAGCAATGTGGAAATAACAGGGCTGGTTGAAAAAAACATACCTGTAAGAGAGAGCAGCAGTGACTTATAAGCACGCGCGGTCTTCGCGGCTTGGCGCGGACAGCGCCAGAAGTTTCCTTCTACAACAGTGAAGGAGACTGCCAGAGCACTCCTGGCAGCCGTTAAATAAAAGCATAAATTACACGCGTCATTGAATAAGCCGCAGGGTCGAAAGTTCGTGACAAAAGAAGCTTATATTCTGGAAAATATGGTAGTTCCAATTAAAGGAACTCTAACTGCTTCAGGATATCAAAACATTTTGCACAGTTCTATGCTCCCAACCTTGTGGGTAAAGTTTGGAGCTAGCCCCTTCCTCTTCCAACATGACTGCACCAGTGCACAAATTAAGGTCCATGAAGACATGGATGACAGAGATGAATTGGAGGGGAGACTGAGACCCAGCCCTTCTCTCTTCTCCAACATCAATGTGTGACCTAACCAATCTGCTTGTGGAAGAATGGTCAGTAATTCCTGTAAACACACTCCTGAACCTTGTGGACAGCCCTCCCAGAGAAGTTGATGCTGTAAAAGCTGCACAAGGTGGACTGACAACATATTTGTTCTGGGTGAAATCACAATTCATCTACTCAGAGGGAGAGCTGAGATTATGAACTGATTGCATAGTTTTTGGTTACTCAAAACTCATTTCACAATTTCTCTTCACCAATTTTTTTCTTTTTAAGAGAAAATGCCTGTTCTTCTCTCTGAAAGTGCAATTTATACTCTAGTGTGACGTTTATATGATTTTTCTTTTTTATTACTATGCAGGTTTTTTTGCATCTGCGGTATATAATATGGTACAAATTATAGTCAGAAAGATAGGGTATATGTGATTAATTACTTAAGTTATTTTGTAAAATGCATATTGTAACTATTTCATAAAGTCAATCTACTTTGCAAAACCAATCATATAAATGTGCTATTGTGTTGGTTAAATCAAGACTAAGGAAATCTGAGATAAATGCTTAGGGTATGCAAATATCTGTAAAATATTTGCTTTAAAATGTTGTATCTTGTGGGTCAGAGTATAAATGTTCACTCAGTGATTGCACTTGGCTTGGTCCAGTTTATTGTTATTGTTATCCAATCACTTCTGCTTTTCACATTTAAGAAGACATGTGAATAGTATTGCTGTCATGCTTCCTTAAGCATTTTGTAATTTATATTTAATGTAAAACATTTAAACTACTGTGATCAAAATATCATACTAGTTTACTGGTGACATGCAATATGTTAACTAGTTGACCAGTGAGATGTACGTAAGTCTTAGTATTCAACTCGTGAGAGAAAAAAAATGCCCTAGTTAACTAGTTCTGTTAGAAGTTAGTGCTCTGTCTCCCCCTCTGTTCCCTGGCAGGAGCTGTCTCATGAGTTATAGTCACACTACAACTCCCAGCAACCCCCAGTGCGCACTTCCCGGATGCCACATTCTGACTGTCATTCATTCAATGAACCACAGAATACTTAAGCTCTGCACTGGTGATTATTCGACTCCTGCCTGCCTGAGCCTGATTTAGCTTTGTGGACTTTTAGCTGAGCTAATAAACCTGATTCATTTGGATCCAGCAGTCTGCCTGTTCTTGTGACAAGTGCGGTGCAAAAAGCCCACTAGTTAACTAGCGAGCACATTATTTTCTTACTAGTTCACTAGTGCATCCTTATAAATGTCAATAAGGATTTAATATTATAAAAGCCTGCCATAAGACACAACCCTGTATTTTATCCGGGTTGGTAAATACACGAGACCAGTTTACCTTAATTTATGAAAATACATTCATTTACCCACAAACCAGATCTTATCAAGCACAAACCTAATCATACTCAAGATAGTTGGCCATCAAATCTAGGCAACTTTAATTCCTTAAATAATTGTGTAAACTATACATACTATGGTTGTTGAATACAGCAGTGTTTTTTGTTGAGGAAGATCACAATCACAAGTTCTGGTTTCAATAAAAAACAGAAATTATTACACAGCTAAGCGGTTGCTGGAGATGATGTGTGGTAAAGTGGGGTTATAAAAAGTGTCAGGATTATAATATGTGACATTAAGCCTTGTGAGATAAACTCCATTTTTATTAGCTTTACAGTTAACCAACTAAATTATATTTTCAAGTTTTGAAATAAAGCGCAAAGAGTAACAGCATCGCATCTGACATTCAAACCATGTGAGCCACAGCAGTAAAAATCATGTTCATAACACATGGATCCAACCCTGTCGAAAAACTGGCCAATTAGCAGTCTCAAGTGTCACTGAAAGGTGACTTGTGACACATAAATGTATCCGTCCAGTTCTGCTTCCCAAAACATGTCAAAATTTTCCCAATAGGTTTTCAGAACATTCGTCTTTAACTCAAGTAAATGAAGTAGCAGCTCTCAGTATTAGTGAATAATTACTGACACAGTCAAAAAGTCAATTAGATGACTGAAAAATGAATTTATACTACTAATAAAGTAGCTCATTTACTTCCAGGATGAATTCATTGTTACAATTTTTTGAAAGAACAACTCAGAACAACACTCTGAGTGTTTACGTATTTACATTCATTTACTTACCCGTGTACAGTCATGCACCTGGATTTGGTATTGCCGCAGCAGACCACCAAAGTTCTCTCCAAAGTGCACCTGCAATGAAAACACTATTGTCAATGTTTAAATTAAGGGAAAAAAAAGCTAGCAGCTTTGACTCATTGTAGTTCTGTCCATTTGTGCTTTAAATGTTAATTAAAAGAACCAGACTTAAGGTTTTACATCCACACACTTCAATTATTTCCTTCTCCATCTTTCCTGTTCAGACACGGTGAGTGCAGGGAGGATATGGATGGCAGAGTGCCTGCCACCCTCTGTTGGGGTAATTTGAGGAGACAGCTGCAAAGGCAATAAGAATTAAAAGATGTTCTAAAATTTATTTCTGTCATCACAAACTTTTGTCTCTGGATATTAGGGTTGTGCCGATGGACGATATCATCGTCCATCATGATGGGTGACTGACATCCCGATGGAGAGACACTATCGTGATGCCACGCCCCCGCCACGTTGCGCGTCGACCCCATAAGCCGCGGTTACATGTACAAAATATCTTGATGAGATCAATGGTCGGATTAGAATCCAACCGTGTACATGGGCCCAGAAAAATGTTTTCAGAATATAAAAACGTTCACTAAAGTCACACTTTCCGTCGGAATAAATCATTCGCACATGCGCAGTAGGGTTTGAAAACCGGAAGGATATAAATTCGGCCGAGCGGCTTTTTTTTTTTAAAACTTTATTGAATGTAACAATTCAATACAAAACTATGTTAAACAGCGCCGAGCGGCTATATATATTGACATGTGAGCTCGGTAAAATACAAGATGATCTTGTAAATGTGCTTGTAAACGGGCTAACAACATTAGCTTTGGGTGGCGCTGCATGTTGGCTGCTCGTTAAACATGTAAGAATAACATTAGCCTTTATTTTAGTCGGGACACGACTGGAAACACAAATCCACGTGATTGTTTGAATGTTTTCTAAGGACTGAGCGACATTTCTGCTTTGATGCTCAAACTGCTGTGTGTGTGCTGACGATCCGAGCTGTGCTCAGACACACACTTTTAGACCCGGTTCTGAGTTTGATAGCTCGTACCCCTAGAGCTGCGGGACGGATCGCAGTCTTAAATCTCCCACATATACCGCTCATGTACCCCCCCCCCCTTCCCATCAAACACAAAGCTGTAAATCTGCACGCCGCCGGTCCACTCCGCTAGTTAAGTGAGGGAGTGGACTACTTCTTTTCTATCTTGTTTGTTACTTTTTTTGTTAAAGTCACTTCCCTCAGTTTATACTGGATCATCGCGGATTAACCATTAGTTGGGAAATAAAATGAAAAAAGCAAAATAACGAATAGCAGTTATATAAGAACGAAAATGTAAAAATACCCGCCCCCCCCCGACGATGTCATCGTCCATCCCGATGGTTGACAGCAAACATCGTCAACGGCCAATTTAGGGGACATCACCCAACCCTACTGGATATCTGAGGATATCAAGAAGTTGCTTGATTTCGTGCCGGAGGAGGTAAGAGCTATGGAGATTGTTCACAAACAAACTCTGGACGCACTGTGAGAGGTGAGACAGGTTCGGGCTCTACAAGAGCAGACTGTCAATAGGATAATGTAATTGAAAAACAAATGGATGACCAAAGCATAGCTTCAGAATTAAGTTATGTTATTATCACCAGATTGAAACTCAACTCTGGCCATCTGATGACCAGGACACGAGCTCTGTGGAGAAACAGGTGGAGGAGTTCTTAAATTCCAAAGGAATTTCTCTGGACACAAAGAATGTTGAGATCTGCCGACAGCTCTCCAGAAGAAGAGACACAGACAAACCAGCAATCCTCAAGTGTTTTAATCGGAAACACAAAGTAGCTTTTTTTGAAGCAATGAAGAAATCTGAGGGGAACCAACATTTTTATGAATGACAACCTCACAAAAAGGAATGCTGACATTATCAGAAGGGCACGTTATTTGAAAAAGCTGGGCAAAATTCAAGGAACTTGGGTAAGAGACTGCAAGATTTACGCCAAGCTCTGCGGCCCCCCTGAGCAATCCAAGGTCATCATTATCAGATGCCTGGAGGAGCTGCAGAGGTTTTTACCCACAGCAGTCTAAACAAGAGATAAGTGAAGATGCTGGTCTTATGAGGTAAGGAGACAAACTCTACAATCAATGGCTTCTAAAAACAACTCATTTTCTTCTTCAGTCACATGCAACCACACCTTTCAGAGAGATCTGAATAGTGAACAAACCGACCTTATAATATTTAGTAATAATGACAACAACCTGCAAGACGAGATATACCCAGATCAGTTCTTTTCCACTGTTAATATGGACTGCAAATATTACAGCATAAATAACTTTAAAGGAAGATGGAAAGCTGTCAATCATTTACTTTAACAGCAGAAGCATTTATACCAACTTTGGAGACATCAAGGACTATTTACAGAATATGGGACATTTGTTTAATAGCCATATGTGAAGCTTGGTTCAGCCGTGACAAGGACACTGACTTTGATTTGGAAAACTATGAGCTTGGAGCCAGGGTCAAGCTTAGCAATGTGCAGTGACTGGATGGAAAAGATAAATAATAATAAAAATAAATTATAAGAGTATTATAATAAATCATAGTTAGACTTGTGTGGCAAACTAGACCTCACTAATTGCTACCATAATTTATTTGTAAAATGAACAGCCATTGACATTTGCTATTATGGCAATATTTTCCCCAAAACTTGTCAGAATGGGTAACTGGAGACGTAATATTCTACCTTTCCTATTTTCATTTCAAGGTGCAACACAGGGCTCGAAGACAACTTCTTACATCAACTGGAAAGCTGGGATCACTGTGACCACCAAAACGTCCAAGTGTAAGGCGGGCTACAAAGATTTTAAGCCAGAAGCGAAAGCTTCACATGTGATGAAGTATCTCTCTTGGTATTTATTACTGTGATTCTGTGTCATAAACTAATTGTTGATCTTATCACAGTGTTGTATGATGATTGAGATTTTGATGATGACTATATAATAAATAAATATAATTATTTTTCACATGGAAAAACTGCAACCTTTGCTGCCAAACCTGCCAAAAAGTCCTGCCTCTTATCACACACACGTTGTGCCCCCCAAGTGGCTCTAAGTTGCCTGGTCAAGCAGAAACGTGCTTTGACCAAATGAAGGCTTTATATCAGGTACTATTAATAATACATTTTACATTCTTCTCAGTCTGTTCTTGTAACTCATTATTTATGGTAGCTTGATAAAATTACTTCTTAAATCTGAATGAACTCTAGTTTAATTTTTTGATCCATTAAGGTTGGAAAAACCAGCAGCACTTCAGCCATCAACTGTTTCAGTCATCCATCTTCCCACCACCTCAGCCACCAATCTCTCCATCACTTCAGCTCCACAGCCATCCACCGGCATGCCATATTATGACATTTCATTATTGTAGTACATTCTTATTTTTCTGTTTTCAGATATTCCTAAGCATCACTATTGACTACTGACATTGTAATTGAGACATTAGTGTATTGTTAACTCATAGACAGGACAGAAAAAAAGAAAAAAAAAATCAAAAGATTTTTACGGTTGGTGTTGCAAAAAATCAGGAAAATGCCAAAAATTTTTGGAGTAATCCCAGTGATGAGTTCTGTAATTTAGTTTTTAATGTTTTATGAGACCTAAACATGATTTTCACAATAAAAGGTTTGCAAATAATCAAATCCCTCTGATACGTTTCACAAAGACACACACAGGACCTGAAACACACACAGGACCAGAAACACACACAGAACATCACACACTAAGCAGAAATGAACTTATTGCTAAAAATGATGTCAGGAGTTCAGCTCTAAAAAAATGACAAAAGAGCAAAGAAATCGGAATAATTTGATGTCTTATTTCTAATTATTAATATTTCCTGGCTTTGTTTGTTCATATTTGCATAATTCTGACAGAATATATTTATTATTCTAGATTAATATTGCTGTCTGTTTTTATTCATATTTATGTTTAAAAAGTTAAAGTTCAGTTAAAGTTTTAAAGGTTTAAAAGTTTAGCTTTAGCGCGTTCAATAAATGTTTATCTTGTACGGCCCGCAACCTAAAGTGTGTTTTGGATTTAGGAGCCCTCTGTAATACGAGTATAGAAATTTTTTTGTGTAAAATGGCCAAATATAAATAGGGCACACAAAAGGATGTTGTCAAATTGTGTTTGTGTGTGTGTGTGTGTGTGGGGGGGGGGGGGGGGTTGGCTTAGGAGGTTTTTAGCAAACAGGTCATGTGGCACCCTTCATACCTCTTAGTGCCCATGAAATAGCCCTCAGCCTCAAAAAGGTTGATGACCCCTGTTCTACGATATCAAAGCCTTTGTGAGAAAAAGTCGAACAAAGCAAATAAACTACAAACTGCATATCCAAAATGAATGCACATTATAACGATCCAGCAGGGTAGCGAATGCCGAGCTGCTTATCAGATGGTTTCATTGGGGAGCTGTCTGTGCCCTATAAACCGCACAATCCCAGACAGTCTCAAGGAGGAATAAACAAGAAGACAAGTAAAATCTCTTTTTGAGCCAAGAGCTTGTTCAATCCAACTCGCACAGCCAAACAGCATGGAGAGTCACTTAAGTTCACAGCCCTCTGACTCAAGGTTTCACCTTAAAGCTCCCCACGTCCCATGAGCCTTTGGGGCTGAAGGCAGGGCCAACCCCCAGGTCGCTACACTATATAAAATTGAAGGGTATATTTCTTGCTATGAATTTTATCAAAGTAAAGATTAGCTCTCAAAATAATTTATTTTGTAGGATTTACCACAGAAAAACTAGCGAATATCTGCCATATTTTTTGTTCACGGCAGGCAAAAACTCAAAAGTCACATGATCCTGAGAGGCTCATATAAAATGAATAGGAAAATGAAACATAGTCATCCCACAATTTCATGCCCGTTTTTGTAGGACCACTACGTTTTTTCCTGTGGACAAACGTAGCTAATACATGTTTTGGGATGAGACTGGGTTGTATTGGCATAGAGCAGGGGTGGCGAACAAGTTTGACACCAAGAGACGAATTTTTCACTGTAAAAGTCAAAGAGCCACACCACACAATGACTTGCCAAGACGTACACACACAAACACGCAATTAACCCTTGTGTTATCTTGGATGACCCCACCCTTACATTGACGTGTTATTCCTACCATGACAAAGGTGGATAAAGGTGGAAAGATTTCATGTAATCCATGGACACCAGTGAAGATCACAAATCATTGAAGAAAAAAGGTTCAGCGCACTGTCTAGTGGGTCTGGATGGCCCAACTCCCAATGTTAAAGTGCCTAGGATAGCACTTTACAGCCGTATTATTTTCCATAACACACTCATCTCCCTACAACACAACAGCAAGTATTGTACTTGTGTTTTTTTCAAGGAAAGTGTCCACCCTCAATACATCCATCAAATGCAGCTTAGCCACACACCAGGCACCTCTCTCTCATCTCATACACACACACGCACGCACTCTCTTGGTGTGTCTCTCTCTCTTTATCTCACTCTTTTCTCTGCCTCTCTCTGACACACACAACTATTATTTTATTAGTACAACAACAAAAATAACCCACCAAGAAAAATATTTTCTTCATTTTTGTGTTTATGACTATAATATGGTCTTAAAAATGTCCAATGTTCACAGTGGCACCACTTCCTGACATATTTTTTATTACTCTTCTAAATTCAGTTTGAATGTAATAAAATATATTTCAGCACTAATCAATTATGCAACCAAGACTTTTAGGATTATGTCAAGAAGCTCATAGATCTATTCAGATAGAAATCTCTTAATCCACCCATGCAGTGACATTTCGTTGGTTTCACACTCACTTTCCAATTCTTTCTCTTTCTAAAAATGCCTTCACTTCTACTTTGGATATTTACTTTACACGCACATCTACTTTTTTCATCACTGTTCCAGTTCAGAGACTTTATAACACGGATTACCAAATTGTATACTTCACTTTTCACCTTTAAAACGATAGCGCTCCATGTGTAAGGAGGCATTTTGGAAACTGGCAAACCAAAAGGAGAGGACGATAAAGAAGGAGGCATGACTGGTTGAAAACTGGCGCACAGATGTTTTCCTAAAATAGAGACTGTGACTTCGGAAAAAAGAAAACTATACTCTGAAATTTTACTGAAAAATTTGCAAATTTTTCAAACTGAAAAAGGGAGAGGGAAAAACGGCTTTAGAGAAATGTGTGAGGATTCTGAAACTGCAAATGTTTGGCGTTAGCCATGTTAACATATTTACAACACCGGTAATTCCCAGCTTGATTGCAATTCGTAAAAAAACAGTCCATCACTAAGACAAACAATACTGTGGCTATGCTACCTCCCAACCTTGTTAGTAACACACAAAAAAAATCATAGTCCGACATTACTAAACATTAGACGTGTTACAGTATTTACAATAACACCCAGACTGACATTTCAACAGAGAGCCGTATCTCTCAAAATTTAATCAACATCAGTTATTACAACCAGAGTTTAGGGATTACATGTGTGTTGCCTGTTGTGCCATCACAACAGACAACACATATGTGATGACAGCAAAAAATGATCAAGCCATCATTACATCTGTGTGGAAACCATAGTTACGTATATCATCGCTGACATCACACACTTACTTCTACACCCACCTATTTGAAGCCTAAATTGTCCGCTCACGGGCGTTACTATATTGGCTGGAGTTAACTCTGTCTAGCTCAGACGTTACAAATATGGGGAAAAGAGGCAGGAATGACTAAAGTTGTTTATTATTTTTTTGTCCACGCCCACTCTTTATGCCGGTCCCACGCTCTTTCCATGCTAATGGCTATCTGGTTTTGACAAAATTAGGCAAGGCAATGCAGCAGTGAACTATTTGCTACTTGGTGTCTTACATACAATATGAAAAGCTTTTAACCCATAACTCATACCCATTTTCCTCAAAAATAAAATGATGTGTATTTTACCCCAGACCTACACACAACTCCCCCACCCCTTTCCCACCTCCCTCCCCTAAACTGATGGGGATCGACAATGGGAAATAGGCTAAGCACAAAAACAAAATGATGGTTGTTGGAAATGGTAATATTTGGGACCTCCCCCTCTGTGAATAGCTGCATAGCCATCCAAATGCAGCATTCACAGTTTTATGTTGCTTTATGATTTTAAGCCCCCCCCCCCCAAAACAAAATAATCCTTCTATCTCCCCTTCTCTAACATCCCTCTCTTTTCTTCCCTTCTCTTCCTTTCGGTTCAACAAAAAACAGTAACAAATACAATAAATATAAATAAAGTTTAGTGAAAATTACAAAAGGGGTTTCTTAAAATATACCGGTGATACAATATGTATCCCTATACAGTTCTCACAATACATTAGGTATCGCAATATTGTACCGCAACACATTTTCTTTTTTTTTTAAGAGTATGACTTAGAACCTCTACCTGAAAATTAATATGCCTTTCATTGTAATAAAATGGTTAAATTCATTTTATTTAATGATCAAAATCCTAAGCACTGCAACTGTATCTCATATACAAGTTGCAAAATCATAGTGCTTTTTTGGTAAATTAAGACATTTTTGTTCTTAAAAGGAACAGTCAACATTGTCTAATTCCCACAACAAAAATAAAGATAGAATGAATGCACCTTAATCAATATTGTTTTAAAAGTATGATTGAGGACATAAAGTGCTGTTTATTTTTAATACTGCTTAATTTAGCTTTTAGGGGTCTAAACAGTGCTTGAACAGGTGCTTCAACTATGAAGGGGGTTTAAAAAAGCACATTTTTCCAGAAACAAGTGTGATGAGATAGCATGACATGATGATGGTGAGCGCATTAATGTGGCTAAGATGCTTTATTTTCATGACAATCTGCACTATAGCTGCAGCTCCACTTCCTCACATGCAGAAGTAAACACGTATTTCACCGTTCATCACCACGACGTTAGCCTTATTTCAGAGCATTGTACACTTAAATCTAATCCATCAGGTTGCTGAACTAATCTATTGCTGTGAGGTTCCACAGAACTTAGGCCTGCTTTTCCGAAAGCATTTTGGCTGATGCTCCATGCATTAGCCGCTGCGCAACTGCAGTGCTTCCTTCATTTTTATCTGAGCCCACTACAAAGCACCGCAATCCGTGCTTTTGGTGTTTTATATATTTATTCAGTTTGAAGCATAATAAAAACAAACTCAGAACCCAGTCCCCAACCCCCTCCTGCTGTCGGTTGCATACACAACAAAATCATTTTAGTAAAAAAAAGTACAAAAGTGATAAACTAAAAAACTTTTTTGGGGCGCTTATGTGTCGCCTACGAGATTGCCACTGACTGTCTTTTTGGAAGAACTTACCATCCCATAACAGACTCTCGTCGGCGTTCACAGCTGCAGACACACCCCCTCCGGGGACTCACGCTGCTCTCTTCCTCGTGCCCGCTCGCACTACCCGATGGTGTAAAAGGCACCACGACAATCTTAGAACATTATAGTTATTTTACAAAAACACATAAAGCCGCAGCACACGGATGAAAGAGCTACATGTGGCTCCAGAGCAGCAGGTTGCTGACCCCTGTTTTAGACCTATCTCACGATGATACTCGCTTCAAAGACTTTCCACTTAACTCAGTTTTCTCTTTTTTGCATATTTTTGTTTCTTCATTTCATTAAATACTAGCATAATACAAAAAATAAATTTAAACCAGTTGTGCAATAATAAAACAAACTTTTGTGTCTTGAGGCTAAGCTCCATTAGGAAATAGAGTGGGGCAGGAACATTAGGTGCCTATAATCCAGGGGTCGGGAACCTTTTTGGCCAAGAGAGCCATAAACGCCACATATTTTTAAAAGTAATTTCGAAAGAGCCATACAATAATGTAGCGTCTCTTTCCCACACTGAGGCACGGAGACTTAACCTCTTTTAGGATTCTTCATTCTGGTTACTGCAGACAGCAACGAACGCTGTACAATTAACTCAGCAACTCCTGAATCTCTCCCGCCGAGACGAGAGCGCTTCTCCCAACTTTATATTTGCTCACTGCCGCGTCAGCCCTTCCATTTCCCTTATTCCCCATAGCTGAACCCCATTGGTCCAAACTACCTAACAACCACCTGAGCGACAGAACTGAGAGCCAATCAGATCTCTGCTTAATGCGTTAAATGAACTCCAGAACTTTTAACGCGGCCCAACAGCCACCCAGTCCAACTCAGACTGCAACAATATGTTTAAAACTAAATATACAAATGAATGTGTGCATTTGATTTAATTTCAACATTTTTAAAGTACAATAGGTCTGTGGATTCTTTTTAATAACATTGTTATGCTGTTGCTGATAAATAATGAGTATTTCTCGTGGTAGTTTTGCTGATGGTCTAGTCTGGTTGATACGTGGTGAGTTTCTGCACCATGCAGACGTTGAGACTTTAAACGTGATCGTAGGTCTGACTGTTCTGTAGATGTGAGAAAGACTGCTCACATGCAGACGGGGAGCCCAACACACACTCACACGCTGCAGTGATTGATGGGCAGCGTGTTTTACGTTTTTACAATCCCTGCGCGGTTCACCTTACTGGCCGTGCCCCCCCCCACCCCCCATACCACCCTTTTTTCCTCACACATCCCGTCTCCGCAACTGCGCGCTCTTTCTCAGAGACGGGAGCGCGCAGTTTTAGGCACGTTAATTCACAGGTTTCTGGCTGGTAAACTCTGTGAAATAATAGATAATAGTAACTGATAGTGCTGGCGTAGATTTTGTTCTCCAAGCACCGCTACTACTGCGTGCCTCTGGCACCGCATCGCGCCAGACAAGGATTGGTCTAATGAAAAAAAAAAGTATATCAAAAGACCCATATATGGCTTGCGAGCCATAGGTTTCCGACCCCTGCTATAATCATTATCATTGCCAACACTTTACTTAAATTACAGAGGCATTTTAGTAATGAAGTATTCACTTGAATCCAGTGTAGAGCAGTTTGTAATAATAATTTTTAAAGGCAGCTAAAATTCAGATTGTATAAATGTTAATTAGTGAAAATTACAAGTTCAGATATGTACAGAAGGGTGTCTTCTCTACGATGTGACTCTATTGACAGACTGAGGTATACTCGAGTTGTACCCACACAGGAAAAGTACATCCCCTAAGGAGTTCCTGCAACACTGACTACATTTTCAGTAGCACAGCTCCTCCATCTCACATGCTGTGTGTCTTTCTGGGAGTAAATTATCCAAGCGTTTGTCAAGACAACTACCTGTGTCTCATTGAGCTGCAGCAGAGAGGTTGGATCATGCTCAATGCACTGAAAAAATCTAAGTCAAACAAAATTCTTACAATGCTGCCTGCTTTTTCCACATGAGAGTGTTTTCTCTGATTCTTGGCCTTCTCAACTCCAGCAGAGAAAACAGACAGCACAGTAGGTTTTTCAGTGCTTCATTATCAGTCTTGATTTTTCCAGAATTTCTTTTTTTTTTTTAACAGGGCTATTAGAAACAATGCAGAACATTTTAACAGAACTTTTTCTTCGTCAATCAGCAACAAATTGTACATCTAAAGATGATTAAAATCATGAAACCCTTTTTCTTTGGTACATTGCAACATTCACAAACGATAATTTAAAAAAAATCTGTGCTGTTAAATCCATTTAAATCCGCTTTTATTGTTCAGTGAATGTCCTCCAGCAGCTTTTTGGCACAAGATTGATGTCTTTACATATACATTTATTTTTGATGGATACACAGTTTATTTAAACAATCTTGCTTTCCTTCTTAGAGGCGAGTTAATGCAGGGTTTTTTTAAATCGTAATTCTTTCTTTCTCTTGAAACTACAACATAACAGATTTACATTATTTTGTGATGAACTAAATACATGAACTCTTTATTTAATGAGAATAAAAACAGTTAAGCTATGAAAAACACATTTGTTCTTGTTCATATAACTATCATCACCTTTTATTCTTGGTTTATTACTTTGACTAGAACAGTATCAGTATGGCATACATTGTGGTGGTTGGCACTAATGCTTTATTATAAGAAGGTCCTGGTTCAAATTCCAGTTTTTCCAGGGTGGAATCTGAACATTCTGTTGGTTTATGTGCATCCAGGCACTCTGGCTTTCTCTCATGGTCTAAAAACATGAAAGAGAAGTTATTCAGGGGCTGTAAATTGGGTTTTAGGTGTAATGGGCACCGAATATAAAATTTCAGCTGATTCATATAGCTTTTTGATGGTTGTTGGAAATGCTAATATTTGTTAATATTTGCTAATATTTGGGACCTCCGCGCAGAGGCAAGTGCAGCGTGTGCGCCAGAAGTTATCTTCCACAACAGTGACCTACCGTAACACAACACTAGGGCTGTTTTGAAAAAACATAAACGTAAAAGTCACTGAGAGCTTTCTTTATTTTCCTCCTGTGTACTGAAACCATGGAAGTCTTCTCCCTCAATGTCGGATTGGAATAGCATCAGATAGTCTTCACCACACACAGGCTGCATCATATGCATTTCTTCTTGCATTTTCCATGATGAGGGTCTGTTCGTGCTATTCATTCACAAAGCAGGAATTTACATTAAACTTGTGTCTTCCTTGACACAAATACCGTATTCCCCCTGTCTCACTCTTACCCTTTCTGCTTGAGCACCCCTAGCGGCCGTTTAGAAAAAATGCATTAAAAAAATAGCCGCATCATTGAATGAGCTGCAGGGTTGAAAGCGTGTGACAAAAGTAGAGGCTTATAATCCGGAAATTACGTTATTTGTTTTCTATTTGAAGAAATAAAAGGAATGCCATTGCGATAACATGTTTATCAAATAGTTCATTTGCATTTAATACTATTAAAATTGTTCAAAGAATGCCCTGCTGATTGGTTGACCTTCAAACATTTTCAACTCACTAAATCTGGCCCATTTTGCAAAAAGTATGGTAAAAGTGATCTACGGCACACAAACATTTTTTAATCGTCTGGAAAATCTTATGTGATTTCTTTCTTCATTCAATTTGTCTGGTAGATTCATTCATCTTCATTTTCAATCCATTTCATCCCTTTCGGGGTCACGGGGCTGCTGGAGCCCATCTCGGCCACTTGAAGGCAGGGGGGCACCCTGGACAGGTCACCAGTCTGTCGCACAGTCACAATCACAAACGCATGGACTCTCACATTCACACCTAAAGATTATTTAGGGTGACCAATTAACCTATGAAACATGATTTTGAATGGTGGGATAGTCTGGAAGATATTATGTGATTTTTTTTCTTCAGTTAATGCTTTACCATCTGATGTTTTTAGTTTACATGCTGCTGCCCCAAACTCAACCTAAAGTTCTACTATCACCTTGCTGACACCTGAGTTTAAGTGTTAATCATCAGAGCTGCTTCCTGTTATTACTGTGACCTTTACTGTCATTGAGTCAAAATTGTTCAGGTTGCGTTTACTCTGAAAGTCTTTCCTGCCATTAAAAAAAAAGAAGAATCCAGCGAATTAAAGCGATAGTAAAGCTGTATCAAGATAAATGAGGTGCAAGATGATGTTATAAAGATGTGTTAGGAGGCTGCACAGTGATGTAGTGGTTGGTGCTTTTTTCTTACACTGAGAAGGCCCTGGTTCAACTTGGCTGGTTCCTTTTTATGTTTTTACATGTTCTCTGTGTCTTCTGGCTTTTCTCTGATCATTTATCTATCACTCGAGGCGGTCTTCCAACTCGGGTCACTTCACCTTGTGTCCTTGGAAACTCAGCTGCGTCTTCTTGACTAGTATCGTCCATACTTCCCTCCTTAACATTCTCATGCTGTCCTCTCCTACGTCCTCTTTGTTGAAATCACGCAACAACAAATTAAGCGCACCACACCATTGGGCGCATTGTCCATTTTGTAAATAAATTAAGACTTTTAGGGGCGCCTTATGGTTGTTAAAGTACAGTATGTGCTGTATCATTTAGGTATGTAAAAAATATGTTTTACTATGTACTGAAGCAAACCCAAAAATTTAGTTTTACAAAAGGTTCACTTAGGCTGAAGTTTACATAAACTATCATTCTTGATGATACATTATAAAGTTTTCTTAAGGATAAATGGCCTAAAAGCATTACAATTATTTTTGCCAGAGATCTGTGTACCAGGTCTTACAATGTGCTAAGGATGCGGTCAGTTCAGAGAAAACAATAAATGCAAAGACTGGAGCTCTGTAGGAACAACTACAACTGCTGTAACGTGAATATGGTGAAGTCTGAATACAGCAGCCTCTCGCTATCTTGTTGTTCACCTTTCGCGGTCTAGCAGATATTTTTCAGTACAATACAGCATTGTTTTTGTTTTGATTTTTAGTGCATTGTGATTGGCTGTAGACTACTGTTAATCATTCACCTTTGTGCCATGTCTGGTGTATAGAATGCATTTAGTTTGGGAAATCTACATAAATCTTTTATTGTGAACAATTTGGCATCAGTTATAATACTGGACTTATTCTATGAGGGTTTGAGCTTTGAGATTTTAAACAAGAGAGAAAAATGTAAAAAATATTTATGTCTATATTAAAAATGTATAAAGTGTGTAGTGAGGGATATACGGCCTTAAAACTTCTAAAGTTCGACTTGACAGATTTCACCTATCGTTGGTTATTTTTAGAACGTAACTAACAATAAAAGAGGCACTGCTGTGCAGTCATAACAACAGATGACAACCTATTTCTAAAAATTCACCCTAATATCACACCAAAAGGTATTTTCACAAAAGAGAGGGGGCTAGGGAGATGATATGCTAAACACTTCACCATACCATCCCAACTTTATTTATAAAGCACTTTAAAACAACTACATCTGAAATTAAAGTGTACATCTTTTTAAAACAAACTGGCATCAATTTGACATAATACAGTTCAAAGACAATAATAATTTATAAAGAAACTAAGACTTGCTGGGGTTAAAAGCCAGAGAATAAAAAGGGGTTTTAAACCAGGTTTTAAAAGTGGACAGTTAGGAGGCAACTCTCACGTTCAGAGGGAAGTTGTTCCACAGGTGAGGAGCAGCAACAGAGAAAGCCCTATCCCCTTTGAGCCTCCTCCTGGACCTCGGTACCTACAGGAACAGCAGGTCGGCTGACCTGAGGGACCACGAGGGGGAATAGAGGTGAAGAAGCTCGTAAAGGTGTGGGGTGGCAAGACCATGTAAGCATTTAAAAACAAATACAAAATAATTTTTTAATGAACTCTATAAAACACAGGCACCCAGTTGAGTGATGAGAGAATCAGGGAGATATGCTCTCCTCTTCTAGTACCAGTTAAAAGTCGAGCAGCACACAGTCAAGACACATCACAAAAGAGCCTTTCTGTGTTTGCTTTCAGACCCATAAAAGACTGAGATAGGTGTCATACTGACAAGTTGTTGGCGGTGTCCGAAATTCTTTTCCACATCAATATTCTCGAGATTGATCCATTTTTTTATGCAGAAGTTTTGCCCACATTCCCAGTTGTCTTTTAATTATGATTATGCAATTTTTAAACAAAATCAAAATACCTGTGATGTGTTCTAGGACATAGTTTCTGCAGAGCAGAAGTAGTTCCTTAGAACTTCGCCTCTGAGTTGTGGGCCGAACCTTTTGTGCAGAGTCCACCCACACCTTCCAATCAGCTATCTGTTTACATGCTCTGCTGCTAGCCTACCACCCCCTTCAAACCTCAATCTAAATAAATGATAATCTTTGTCTAATATTCACACAAATATCACACTAAAGTGGTTGCCATATGGTTTCAGCTTCAGAAAATTCCCATTTCCCACAGAAAATCTTTATGCGGCAAAATAAAAAGTTTGTTGTACAGAAATCAAAAATGGCTAAACATAAAACATAGTATCGGATTTCGAGTTATAATTTTCTTTTCATTCTAATTTGAGTTTACTCATCTAGGTTTAAGCAAATTATCCAAATCTTTAGCTGGTTTTCCATTGTTTGATATGCTTTCTTTTCTCATTTGAAAGCGTTAGCATTTATAGATGTGGTTCACAGTAGAGCCCTGCGTGGGACTATTTTCTTCATCCCGCTCCCGCCCGCGCCCGCTGAATTTCTGACCAATCCCGCCCAATCACTCCCACCTGCACCCGCAGTATGTATGTCCACTCCCGCCCGCACCCGCAAAACTCATAGAATTTAGTCCCGCACAATAATAGAGATGCATTGATTTTGTATCGTCTCCCGTCCCGCAGGGAAAAAACACGTATTTCTATTGATATTATTAGAGAGAGAGATTCATGTCCCTCCTTCAGCCTCATCTGTTCATGCATTCCTCTTTTGTGTAATGTGCAACTTAAATACTAAATATATTTTCCCAAATCCTGTTCGGTTAAAAGTGTGCGTGTGTGCGCACGCAGACAGACGGCCTGAAGCTCGCTCTTAGTAAGAGGCGGGGAGGGGCGTTGCACACCCCTAACAACAGGTTAGATGACAGTGGCCATTGGGCGTCTCTACCTGGTGCCTTAACGGAGCTTCGGTACATAAGAATCCAACAGCCGACAGGCAAACGTAGTCCGCTAATATATAATCATGAGACATTCATGGCAGCACTGATCCCGCAGGGTTTTTTTTGCCGCCCACTCCCGCCCGCAGCACAATTCAAACCGCCCAATCCCGCGAGATTTGGGTTGGGTCCTGCGGGACCCAATCCCAATGCAGCCCTCTAGTTCACAGTCCTGTTAACACTGGTTTTTGGAATTTTCAGTTGCTTAAAGTAGATGAAATCCCAGTCACAGCAAGTTCTTAAAGAATCTTATTCTTGTGATTTTCAATTATTACTATTATACTAGTAACACTATTATTATAGTACTTTCCCTTGTGAATCTTGTGTAGTATGTGAAAATGTTATAAAGCATCACAGAATGAACAGAAATTTTGTAAAAAGTGTGGGACATAGTTAATCAATACAACCTAGACTTTTAATTTTTATTAACTCTTAATACTCAATTTCAACTTTTATTGTTTGCTGCAGATTGGACAGAGTGAATAATAAGGATTCGCATATTTAAACAATTTGAATTTGGGAATTTAATTCTCTCTGACTGATTATGCCCATTGAATATTGCTAGTATAATATTAACCCTATACGTCCAGGAACATGCACAGGACTGTAGGGGGCAGGGATTCTAAATCAGCTAATGGCAGCAAAAACACATCTTTAGTCCTTAAAACAATATGGAAAGTAAATATTTAAAATAAAGTACTTATAGATAACTACTCTGCTATGTGACCTGTGTAGGTGAAAGCGATACAATTGTCATTTTTATGTAAACAATTGTCAAAATAAGTTCATTTACTTTAGACCTGGAAAATATCAAAGCAATAAAACACTGGAGGTTTTTTATTTTGGCATTGTGCTGCATGCAGCATGAATCAAGCTTAATGCAGATGGTAATATTTAAACACAGACATCTTACAAATCATTAATATATTTTATGTTATTTTCATTCTGTTGCTGTGAGGATTTTGGGATTTTGTTTGGTATTTCAGTGGTGTTTTTCTTCATGTTATGTTCAGTCACTCCATGTCAATGGGGGATCCAGGATTTTTTTCTCTGCAGTAGCATAGGGGTTGCTAAGTGACTGTAAAAAAGTGGCTACGGTAATTCGTTTTTTCGTAAAATTACATTTCCGAGAATGAATGTAACAGGAACGGATATTAATACTGTGCTACTTATTTCAGATTTACATTTATTGTCTTGTCAATAAATTGCACTTTTATAATATGTTAACTGTCAAAGTTTGAAATAAGAGAAGGAGATGTTATAGTGTGGCAGTAAAACAAAAGTAATTTATTTTGAGAGCTTTAAAGAGTATATGGAGGTACCGGCATCAACCGCCTCTCCTTTGCCGCATGGCATTGCTGCTTTAGCACAAAAAAAATGCATTTTTGATGGCCAAAATGCTGTTCGTTACACCACTTTTCCTGGAAACTAAAGATTCTTTTGGCTCAACGACTGTCAAAAATGTCCTCTTAAGCTTGACGCTCCAGCTGCGTGTGGGAGGAGCTACCACCATATGCTTTCAGCCTGATCGCTACATGGAACAGTGTCTGTCTTTCCATACAATGCATGAAAGACACAGAGGATGTTTAGAGCAGTGTGAGGCACTGACTCTTTCAGAACTAGATTTACAAACAAATGCGAGGCCAGTACAAGTCATTTTAGAATTGTAGAACAATTTATGTACCCCCCCACCCATCAAATTTCAAATCACCCATAAACAAAATACAAAAAAATAGTTTTTAACCAAACTTACATGTCTTGTATGGAAGCGATTGTGTAGCATAAATAAAAAGAAAAGTCAAAACCAGAAATGCTTTTTCATTTTCAAAATGAAGCTGCATTTTTTGACTCGCATAGCGCGAAGCTGCAAATAAATGTGTAAATATGTGGGAATTACATCAGTCTTTATTTTTTTCTGGACACCACTGGAAACAAAAATTCATATGATGGTTTCTCAGATCGCCGCAGCATTTCCGCCTTCAGCATCATCGGAGCTTCGCGCTCCGCTATGCGAAGGCAGCTGGCGGTCCGAAGAACAAAAGCTTGTCTGCGGTGCTTCAGGAGGAGGCCTGCAGAAGGCGGACATGCTGCTATGTAGTCCTGAGAAGGTGTGTAAACTCATCAGAAGTTCACAACCAACTCAAAGCCGTTTTCTCTGCCGCTAACACAGTCTGCTCGTGGATGTCTGTCTGTGTCTGTCAGCGGCCGGACACACGGAGAAAGCAGTGACGTCATCGCCCCGCCTTCCCTCTGCTAATGCTTTTAAGAAATGAAAATTGCTACAAGTTTCCCAGGTTGGATGTGAAAATCTTTGCATTTTCGTTTTAATTATGACACACAATAAGCGGTTTTAAGTATAAAATGAAAAAGCATTTTAAAATATTGCTTTTTCATTTTAATTTTGAGTCATTTGATGCAGCTTCATTTTGAAAATTAAAAAGCATTTCTGTTAATCCATTTTAATTGTTAAATTAGACATTTCTAAATGAATTATGCTACACATTTACCAGAGAACGTCTTGAAAATGAAATGTCAAATACCATTTTAATTTTAATTTTAATTAAGTGACAGAATAAGCTGTGTTGAGGAAGGAAATGAAAAAGCATTTTGGTGGATTGCTTTTTCATTTTATTTTTGAGTCAACAAAAGGCAGCTTCATTTTTGAAAATGAAAAAGCATTTCTGGTTTTGACTTTGCTTTTTATTTATGCTACACAATCGCTTCCATAGTCTTGAGACCAAATCTACAGAAATTAAGAGAAAAGAGTGCTATCCTAGGCACTTTAACATTGGGAGTTGGGTCATCTAGACCAGGGGTCGGCAGCCTTTTTAGCTCAAAGAGCCATTTGGGACCGCCCCTAATAAAAAAGAAAGCACTCGGAGCCACAACCCGTTTTGACGTCATTATATATATTATGCATGTATATATTATTCAAAGGTGCTCATTACGTCCATCGCATCAACCGGTCGATCTTCAAGGACATGAGTGTAGATCGCGGGCCAGAAAAGATTAAAAAAAAAAAGTACTTCTTTAAAATCCACTAGCCAATCAAAATCCTCACTGAGAAGTACGGGACTTGATTGACATGTAGATTGGCCAATCGGACATGGTCTGAAGCATACGTCGCTGCAAATGCACATTATGTTCTTTAAAGGATGATACCGCGGCCGCGTTGGGAGGAGCTACTGGTTCTGGTCTGATCGCTGCATGGAGCGATGTGTTAATCAATGCATGGTAGACACTGAGAATGTGGAGAGATCAGGTTTATTATTTTGAAGAGTTCTACTTGGTAATCATGTTTCCATGTTTGAGTTCATAAATCCCAGAGTCTCTGCTTCAACTCCCGGAGTGAAAGCTGCGTCTTAATCTGACGCCCGTGTTTGCATCTCTCTGACAGAGTTTGAAGCCAAAGCCCCTCCTCCGCCTCTTTACCTGCTTTTCCTCTCTAACTGTTCACCTGTTCACATCCTCTGCAGCTGAGATTTGTTTCCCCCGCGCTCCCGGTGTGTCCCACACAGAGAGCGCAAAATACGGTGGTCAGGGCGCTCCAGCGCAGCACAAGGATGAAAGAGCCAGACGCAGGTTATAGCGGGGATAGAGTGGGTTAAGCAAATGAATGAAAGAAGGCGGCCCGCTGAAGAAATATTCAATATTGTACACATTTTATTATTGGTCTGAACTATCTTTTATTTAGAAAAAATCTTTTATGTTATCAGTCCAGTATGAAAAGAAAACATCAACAAAAGCTGTGTTGGGCGGTTTTTGGCTGGGTCTGGCCAAAAACAGATGACTTTTCAGCTGAAAAACTGTGACTATCTGGCAAGCTGGCGCGAACTCTCAGTCTGTCATCAGTCTCCGCCCCGCGGCACGTCAAGTTCCCGGCAGAAGATCGGAGTGTTTATTGAAGCCGCCCCGCGTGCCTCCTCCTGCTCTCAGCTCTGCAGGTCTCGCCCGATAAATACGAGCTCATTACAAAGCTGTTTTTTACGTGGCTCGCGCTTCGTACGGAGCCATCAGCGCCTTTGAAATGCCATGAAAAATGTAAAACTAAAATAAAATTTAATTATTATAAAATCCTCATTATTTTCCAAAGTCACAGGGAGCCACAACAGATGGATGAAAGAGCCACACTTGGCTCCGGAGTCATGGGTTGCCGACCCCTGATCTAGACCCACTAGACAGTGCACTGAACCTTTTTTCTTCAATGATTTGTGAACCTCACTGATGTCAATGGATTACATGAAATCTTTCCACCTTTATCCACCTTTGTCATGGTAGGGAGAACACATTAATGTAAGGGTGGGGTCATCTAAGATAGCACAAGGGTTAAAATAGTTTTGAAAATAACAAATCAGTCTGGAGTACCCCCTAGTTTAATAAAAGTTTAAATTAAACTTTTTTTATACTGTTTTATTGAAGCACTTAACAGTGGGAATATTTGTTTTAATATACAAACATTTTAACTAATTATCCATGAAATATGAGCCCCACATCATGAACCTAACCCTGTTACCATGACCTTTGCTTTTACCAAAACATTGATCCTGTCAATGATGAATATTTAGAAGAAAATCATAAAAGTGAGGGTTTACTTTTTCATTAATTTTGGAACCCCCCAAAAAAACAATTACATTCAGCTGGTGTTGGGGAGGCCTGGTCATCTCTTTCAGCTGTTAATGACCCAGGTGTAACTGGGTCGGTTTGTTTGGGTTTCAGAACACTGCTGTAGATGGGTGAAGGAATAAACCTGAGATCACTATTCTTTTTAAGAGAAAAAAAAAATTCTTGACAAAGATGGCTTCTGGCTGGCTTTAAGCCAGATAGAAAGGATGGTTTGAGAAATGAGTGAAATACTTTTTCTTCCATCCATCTACAGCAGTGTTCTGAAACCTAAACAAACTGAATCAGTTTCACCTGGGTCATTAACAGCTGAAAGTGTTAACCAGGTTGGGGAAGATAGCTACTGTCTCCCCAACCCCAGTTAAGGACAAAGGACTCCTAACGACCCGAAACCATGTACTATAAGCAGACAACACTATCCAGTTTCAGGTTTGACTCCTCCCCATGAGCACATATAAACCAGCTCTTTTACCAGCTATTTCAAAACTGACAAAGCCTTTTGGATTAGAGGTGAAACGTCTTCAACTTTAAAAAGCAAGTCCAGATGACAACCTTTAAACCTATTACTATGATGGAATCTAAATGGATGAATGAGTCTTCTTAGACGCTCAGTAATGAAGGCAGTGTGGCACAAAAAAACAAAAACCAAAAAGTGTGACTCAGTAGAAAAATCTTCATTAGCCATGTTAGAGGTCTTAGCTACATTAGCATATTCACAAAACATGTAACTCCCAACCTGCTATATATTAACACAGTTACAATACCTGAAACTGCCAACGTTCTTTGCAATATGATAAATACAGATGGATACAGCTAAAATAAATTTTACTGTGACTACACTAACTTCCAATATTGTTAGTATTACATAAAAAGAACATGGTCTCACACTGCTACATGTTAGCCATGTTCGCACATTCACAACACCTGTAGCTTGCAACTATGTTTCTAACACAATAAAAACAAACTTAATATGACTACAATAACTCCCAATCCTGTTGGTATCACATAAAAACAACACAGTTTTTAGTTGTGATTTTCCAGTTTCTATTAAAGGTAATCGGTTTTCAATAACGTACTAAAAGAACGCATAAGACACATTTTTAGACAAAGCTTTTTTTTAGTTTTTAGAAAAGCCGGTTTCTTCCAATGATGTTTATTATGTAAATAGAAAAAAAACAATATTTCAAAACGTTAATCATTAAAATAATCAATTCCTACATCAAGAAGATTCTGACACAACAAAAGCTCATCCAGGAGGTCATACAAAAATCTGAACACTCGAGGTCATGATTCAACTATGTGAACAAAAATTGATTCATGACAGAGTTAAAGGAGAAAGACTAAACAAAGAAAAAAGAAAATCACTTTTCTCACATTTATCAAACACATTTTCTTTTGGTGTTTTCCAGAAAATTCTGTATCAAGCCACTCAATCAAATTTACTGTTCATTTCATGTGGCCCACTCCACTTATTTTAATGCAACAAATTTGATCTTTTTGAAACAGCACATTTTCTTCTGCTCTTGATTCACAACTATTTAAATAAAGACATACTCAGAAATGCCATTTTAGTAATGATTAATTTTATTTACACAGTAATTGTCCTGTTTCACAAGAATGTGATAAAACACCAACAGCTCAATTTTCATTGCGGTGTGCCCTTAAAGCTGCTCCCGCTGATGACTCGTCTGTGTCTATTAGAGATATTGAATGGTTTCCTTGCCAACACAATGCTGCTTCTGTAACAAGATGAGATTTTCTTTTTTGTATAATTAATGGACTTAGCCCCTCCTCAAGTTCTTTGTTTTGTTTTTTGCTTAATTCCCACTTTCCCTTTCCCTTCATCCATCCATCAATCTTTAGAATGCACTGAATCCCTTCAGGGTCACAAGGCTGCTGTACCCAACCCAGCTACTGTTTGGCGAAGGCAGGGTACACCTTATACAGGTTGGCAGTTCTGTTGCAGGGTCTCCTTTCCTTTCACTTTCCCCAAAAAAGGAATATTTAAACAAGATGTGCATGTTCTATTACATGTAAATCTTAGCTAATGTCTTTCTCCAAATGTTATGCTAATATACTGTACAGTTGTAGCAGGCAGCGAACTCAATGTTTTCTTTTTTATAATGCTAGATCTGTGTTAAATGGAGGGTGCCAAGGGTGCTATCTTTTTACTTCTAAAAACAACTTAAGAGTATAAAGGTTAAACATCCAATTATGTTCGTGCCATTGCTTCAATGGCTTCGATAGACTTGGTCATGCTTTGAATTTGCAAATGTATTACTTTTAAATTTCCGATGTCCAAAAAACCCCAAAAAACTCTACTGTCATAAAGAATAGATATAAAATGTAGTAAAAGAAGAGGTGAAGGGTCAAACACATGAATAAAGGATCACAACCCAAATGATGGTTCCTCCATCCATCAATCAGCACCAGGAAGGAACCAATTTCAATGATTGGAAAAAAAAAGCAATTACACTGAAAGGAATCCTCAACTATTTATAGTACACTCTGGCAAGTATCTATACTTAAAGAAGATTGTGAAGTACCCTTATCAGAGGATTTCAACTGGTTCCTGTTAAAGTGTGGATGCCATGCTTTGAACAACTTTGTCAAATAAAAAAGCCCTTTAAACGCTGATTCTATTGATACCAATAGTTAGCGTCGAAAAAAATCCGAAGCATATGAATAATAGACATCTTTCGAAGGAATCAGAGATTTGAATTTGCCGCTAAGAGCGCAGGCTGGAAGTGACCTCGATATGACCTGTGACGTCACGAAAGGCATTGACTTTCGCAGTTCCGCTTCGGACAGCATGTAAACAAAACAGGTAGTCTTCGTTTCTCTCGTGTTTAAATCTGTTAATCATCAACATGCCAAGTCGTTGTGTGGCAGCTGGATGTAGCAATACATCTAGTGAAAGTGTATCTGTGTATAAAATTCCCAAAACAAGAAACGCTGCTGAAAAGGGGAAAGTTCAAGAAGGTGGACCGCGAAGGATTTTTCCCTCCAGATCTCCAGGAGAGAAGTCTGCGTTTTCGAAGGGACAAAAACCGGGACACAAACGAAGAATTTTGAACGGAAAGTCGGGAGGAGGATCTTGGCTTCTGAATCGAGGAAAGGCGGGTGAGCTGGAAGCGAGCGAGCCGTTTTCTGGGTAGGAGAGGACGGCGCTGGAGTCGGGAGCGGAGGCTGCTAAGCTAGCTAGTGTGCATCACGATGGATCACATTGAAGCGAAGTAGTCGTGTTTTCTGTTGTCCTTGGATCCAACTTGAGTATTTCAACGCACTCAATGTTTTGCAAGAGAAGCAACAGGCCTGCAACGTTTTTTTTTCTTTTGCTTTTGAGGTGCCGGTACCGTGAGTAAACTGAACTGTGTGTGTGTGTGAGCGCGCGCGCGCACGAGAAAAGGTTTCAAACTGGTTCAAAGAGGTAAAACTATTAATGTTCCACAGTTGTTAATGGTATACAGTGACTTTGTTAACTAAAGAGTAGTAATATCTGGGAAACTTTTATTTTGTGACATTTATTTTGTAAATTGGGTTGAAAACCAGTGTTTACCTTTGTTTAGATTAGGCCAAAAGGGGACATTTTGAGTATATTTTAGGGTAAGTGGAGTAATTTAATTTTATACATTTTTTAGACTTACTGGAGTCTAGCCGAATCTTCATGCTGGCTATCGTCATCGGCATCACTAGACCTACTACTTTCTGCTATATCCTCCTCACTTTCGCAAAAGGGTTCGAATCGATACGGTTGCAAAAGTGACTCATCATCATGATAATCTCCGCAACTTTCCTCTTCATCTTTCTGTTCATCTGATGATAAATCGCTAATAGGTAGCATCACTCTGTGCTTCGCTATCGGTGCTAGCCATGTTGTCTGCCTTTCGTTACGTCACAAACATGGCGGCGCGAAGTCGGCGGAATGCGTGAAGCCGGCGGCCGTCCTCGTTGTTTATATCACGTTTTTCGCTAATTATTCTTTTTCGAAAAATATTAAATACAATCGCAACATGAAATATAGACTATTTACTATATTTTGGCTTATTAAAATAGGCCATGTCACCCACACTTTAAGAGGTGTACCACCTTTTGAGTTTTTAATCATCTAAATTCCATTTAATCTTTGGGTTCCTTTAGTGACTTGTGCTGACAACCTGATTAATTGATGACCTATTGATGCAAACATTTAAAGGTCTTGAGCAAGGCCAAAACTGAAGATCTGAGGTATTTAATGGTTCACAGAATGATGTTGAAACAAAGGAAGTAAACTGCTCTTGAAAATGTTGTTTTTCTGCAGGTAGAAGGATATGAGGTGTGTGTCTGTGCTGCAAAGATCTAAAGGGATGTGTTGAACTAATAAAGTATGATATGGCGATTTCAGAGAAGGCTTTGCACCTCCCCTCTAATTGCCATAGTATCTGGGGAGGACATTTTCTGTCAGAAAACCATTCTGAACCTATTAGTTAATTTTCTGCTTTAAGGCAAAATCCTCCATTTCTGAAATCAATTTCTTCTATTAGCGCTTTGCTTTTCTGCCCATTTACTCAAACTACTGAGCCTTTCTGCTTTTCTTGACACTTCATTTTGTCCTCCCTTTCTTTGTAAGTTAGCTGGGCTTTTATTAGAAGTAGAAGAATGTCATTAAAATTGTCTTTGTCATAGTGCTAAACTACAAGTAATGGCGATGAATTGCATAATTACAAATAATGGTTCTGGTTTATAAGTTTGTAATTGAGAACAGTTTGTGATTATATTTTTAAAGTTGAAATAATATATTCGTTTTTCTGCACTTAGTAAAGCGCTTTATCACTCTAATCTGTAAAAGATGATATAGTTAAAGTTTATTTTACTCACACACACCTTTAGAATGATTGTGAACAAATCTCACAAACGGGTATGGTTTAACCCAGGGGTCGGCAACCCATGGCTCCGGAGCCAAGTGTGGCTCTTTCATCCATCTGTTGTGGCTCCCTGTGACTTTGGAAAATAATGAGTATTTTATAATAATTAAATTTTATTTTAGTTTTTTCATTTTTCATGGCATTTCAAAGGCGCTGAGCCACGTAAAAAACAGCTTCGTAATGAGCTCGTATTTATCGGGGGAGACCTGCAGAGCTGATAGCAGCTAGAGACACGCGGGGCGGCTTCAATAAACACTCCGATCTTCTGCCGGGAACTTGACGTGCTGCGGGGCAGAGACCAACTCGCTGATGACAGACTGAGAGTTTGCGCCAGCGTTGCCAGATAGAGTCACAGGTTTCCAGCCGAAAAGTCATCTGTTTTTGGCCAGACCCAGCCAAAAACCGCCCAACACAGCTTTTGTTGATGTTTTTTTTCATACTGGACTGATAAAACAAAAGATTTTTCTAAATAAAAGATAGTTCAGAATAATAATAAAATGTGTACACTATTGAATATTTCTTCAGCGGGCCGCCTTCTTTCATTCATTTGCTTAACCCGCTCTATCCCCGCTATAACCTGCGTCCGGCTCTTTCATCCTTGTGCCGCGCTGGAGCGCCCTGACCACCGTATTTTGCGCTCTCTGTGTAGGACAGACGGAGGAGCGCGGGGGAAAGAAATCTCAGCTGCAGAGGGTGTAAACAGGTGAACAGGTATAGAGGAAAAGCAGGTGGAGAGGCGGAGGAGGGGCTTTGGCTTCAAACTCTGTCAGAGAGATGCAAACACGGGCGTCAGATTCAGACGCAGCTTTCACTCCGGGAGTTGAAGCAGAGACTTTCTCTGGGATGATTTTATGAACTCAAACATGGAAACATGATTACCAAGTAGATCTCTTCAAAATAATAAACCTGATCTCTCCACATTCTCAGTGTCTACCATGCATTGATAAACACATCGCTCCATGCAGCGATCAGACCAGAACCAGTAGCTCCTCCCACACGCGCCTCGGTATCATCCTTTAAAGAACACAATGTGTATTTGCAGCGACGTATGCTTCAGACGATGTCCGATTGGCCAATCTACATGTCAATCAAGTCCAGTACTTATCACTGAGGATTTTGATTGGCTGGTGGATTTTAAAGAAGTACTTTTTTTTTTTAAATTTTTTCTGACCCGCGATCTACACTCATGTCATTGAAAATCGACCGGTCGATGCGATGGACGTAATGAGCACCTTTGAATAATATATACATGCATACTATATATAATGATGTCAAAACGGGTTGTGGCTCCAGGTGCTTTCTTTTTTATTAGGGGTGGTCCCAAATGGCTCTTTGAGTAAAAAAGGTTGCCGACCCCTGGTTTAACCCCTTCATGCCTGAATTTATCTCCAATTACAGGTAAGGGACAATACCCAATGAGAAATCCATTATCAGAAATTAATGGACAGTGCAAAGGCCTAAAATCCAGCTAATACCATGGTGCAATAAATAAATAGTAAATACATTATGGGTACTTTACTTTTCTTTTTCAGGTTTAAGTCATATGTCACAAACAGGGGACTATTTGATTTGCTGTGGGATGTGTCGTCATGGTAACAGCTACAGGGGCTACACAGACCTTGCTCTGCAGCAGGAATAAAATTAGATATATTCTAAACATCATAAGTTAAAACAAAGCATCAGTTCAATAAGAAAATTCACCTCTTACCTCTTGTTTTTGTTTATATTTAGAAGCAAAAGCTTGTTTCAAAGAAACAAAGTTTAAAGTTTAAATTGTTCAATTCCTTCTGTTTCACCTCCTGTAGCCGTTGCCATACACCTGTCCTCTGCTTCGCATCAGACAGTCCAGGCTTCCACATTGTCTTTTAATTTCTGATAAAACACACCTCATTGAGCATTATCCCTTAATTAATCCACATCACGCAGCCAATCAATATTGAGTATTTACAGTATCTGGGACATGGTATTAAATGATAATTCTACTGTGTTTTGGCCATTCAAGGTGATGCTAAATTTAGCAGCGCCTTGGGTTTAATAGTACATTGGGAATTAGCAACGTATGGCATGTTTGCATAGTTTTCTCACAGGATGCCTAAGCATTCTGTAGTCTTAGAAACAAACTTCAGCTCATCTTTATAACTTACACGTGAAATTTTCATGAATTGTAACAAAAACTGACCTCGCCATTCCATTCCTAACCCATAGAGTTCAGCATGATGTCAGTCCACCTTTGTGCATCTATTACAGCTTCAAATTTTCTGGGATGGCTGTCCACAAGGTTGAGCAGTGTATTCATAGGATTTTTTTTTACCATTCTTCCAAAAGCAAATTGGTGAGGTCACACACGGATGTTGGACGAGAAGGTCTGGCTCTCAGTCTCCGCTCTAATTCATCCCAAAGATGTTCTATCGGGTTAATGTCAGGGGTTTGCTGGCCAGTTAAGTTGATCCTCCGACATGTCTTAATGGACCTTGCTTTGTGCACTGATGCACAGTCATGTTGGAAGAGGAAGGAACCTGCTCCTAACTGTTCCCACAAGGTTGGGAGCATGGAATTGTCCAAAATGATTTGGCATCCTGAAGCATTCAGAGTTCCTTTCACTGGAACTAAGGGTCCAAACAACCCCACACTATAATTCCTCCTACACCAAATTTCACACTCAGCACAATGCAGTCTGAAATGTACCATTCTCCCGGCAACCTCCAAACCCAGTCCTCCAAATCCGGTGCTTTACACCACTGTATTTGACACTTTTCATTGCACATGGTGATGTGTGGTTTGGATGCAGCTGCTCGGCCCCTTGAAACCCATTCCATGAAACTCTCTGCATACTATTTCCATTTTACTCTATTTTACTATTTACTCTCAACCAAAATTAAATTGTATGATTTAAAACCACAAATGGTAGTTTTACTTTAGCAGCATACAATACATAAAAATTGAATGAAAGACATTTAAATTCAGTTCAGTTAGAAAAAGTTTATTAACAGGGGGACCTTTGCTGTGTTTAAAAACTCTCTGCGTACTGTATTTGGGTTAATCTGAAGGCCACTAGAAGTTGGGAGCTCTGTAGCAACTGAATGTGCAGATAGTCGATAACCTCTTTGTACTATGATCTTCAGCATCAGCGGACCCACTTCATCAGTTTACATGGCTTAACACTTTTGGCTGAGTTGCTTTTATTCCCAAACTTTTACATTATGTAATGATAGAGCTGACAGTTGACTGTGGAATATTTAGGATCAAGGAAATTTTACTAAAAAACAACTTTAAAACATTCTACCCTATGCTGTTAAGATGGGAGCCAGTTTTAAAGAAAATGAAAATATATTTTTCAGAAGTCAAAGCTCTGTCTCCCCCTCTGGTCACGAGCGGGAGCATTCTCCAGAGTAATGAATGCCCTTCATCTCCCAGCAACCCCAGCTCACACTTCCTGGATGCCACTCACCTGAACTTTATTCATTCAATCAACCACAGCATACTTAAGCACTACACTGAGTGAAGCTCAGTGTGAAGGATTGTTTGTGTCACTCTGCCTTCCTTACCAAGCATTATAATTGGACCTGGGGGTATCTCCAGAAGTTTGCCTAAACCACTCCCTGACTTTAACTCCTGAACTCTGGCTGAAATCAGCCTGAACTTGCATATCACTCTGGATATGTGGGTTCCAAAAGATCGGAATGAGTTACGTAATTACGCCGACTTGATAACCCTGGGTTAATGCACTGTGCACAGCAAGTACATAAAGAGATTCTCAATGGATCGCCGATTTCTGGAGTCAACAAGGAAACGCGTAGAGAACAAAAGAGAGCGATATACTTCAGTGAGACAGAGTCGGAGATTTTAATGACGACGAATGAAGATTATACGTCGATCAAAAAAGTCGTACGACTGCATCAGCAAAAGAAAGAGTTTCTGCTTGGAGAAAATGAATAGATAAAGTAAACGCAGAGTTTTATCTCCATTTCTATCATTGTGACGATGCATAGATGGGATGGATGGATGGATGGATGGATGGATGGATGGATGGATGGATGGATGGATGGATGGATAGATGGATAGATGGATAGATGGATAGGATTGGATAGATGGATAGATAGATAGATAGATAGATGATAGATAGATAGATAGATAGATAGATAGATAGATAGATAGATAGATAGATAGATGTCATATTACTCCAATTCAATTAAATGTTTTTTCTTCTTAATTTATTGTACTTCTTGAACTCTCATATGTCTAAGTTTGAGCCCGCAGATATGCCCGCAGGAGTTTCTATCTCATTTCTATTTTCATTGTGACGCATGCATAGATGGATGGATGGATGGATGGATGGATGGATGGATGGATGTGGATGGATGGATGGATGGGATGGATGGATGGATGGATGGATGGATGGATGGATGGATGGATGGATGGATGGATAGATGGATAGATAGATAGATAGATAGATAGATAGATAGATAGATAGATAGATAGATAGATAGATAGGATAGATAGATAGATAGATAGATAGATAGATAGATAGATAGATAGATAGATGTCATATTACTCCAATTCAATTAAATGTTTTTTCTTCTTAATTTATTGTACTTCTTGAACTCTCATATGTCTAAGTTTGAGCCCGCAGATATACTCATCTTTATAACACAGTAAAATAACTGTCCTATAACTATGTGTTATTTTGAAGCTGACTTAACTAAAAATAATTAATTTATCTTAACTAAAGTAAATAATTAAGTTAGATCAAAGCAAAAAGGTTTATCTTTCCAACATCCATACATGGTCCTATCGCCCTCTAACAGTGGAAAAAGTATTATCTGAGCGTCTTCATCCACTAAATCATCTTCAAATGGACATGTAATGCTGCTTCACTTCTCTGAAAACAAACTAACCTTCAACTAAACCTGCTCCAGACCAGGTTGTGTTCAGAGCATGAGTTGCTATGGGAACTAAGCATATCCTGAAACATACCTCTGTTTTTGGAACCAAAAGCGTGGTTTTACACTTCTTTAGCCTCAAACCTACCGTGGGAGCTAGCATAACCTGCTTTCTGGAATACCCCCCTTATCTGTCTCCTGACCCTGTATTCCTGGCGCGACTCTCGCCTTGATCCTGACTACCCTGTCTCCTCTGAAGATCTTATGCCTGTTATCGACCCCTGCCTGCCTGACGCTGATTTAGCTTTGTGGACTTTGAGCTGTGATGATAAAACCTGCTGCATTTGGATCTAACCGTCTGCCTGTTCTTATGACAATATTATTTATTTTCCTTGGTGCTTTTTTTTATTTCTCTCAACCAAAATTAAATTCTATGATTTAAAACCACAAATTATAGTTTTACTTTAGCAGTATACAATAAATAAAAATTGAATGAAAGGTATTCAATCTGTCAGCTACAACACAATTCAACAAGTTCCAGACAATATAGAGAATTCGGGTGGAAAAATATAACAAGGTTCTTTATCAGTCCTCACTTAAAGAGCAAACAGCTGAGGACTCCACAACAATGCTGGAGGCTCTGTGGAGGCGTGAACGCCAATCACTCACACATCTTCTAGAAAGCAAGTACATAAAGAGATTCTCAATGGATCGCCGATTTCTGGAATCAACAAGAAAACGCGTAGAGAAAGTCGTTCCCTTCTGGCAAAGCATCATTAAAACTTTGCAGGAAATACTAGGGTATGAAATACCCCCTGACCCACAGATACTATACCTAGGACTGTTCCCAACAGGAGTGATTCAAACAGGGGACAAGTACCTTTTGAAAGTCATGATCATGGCCTGCAAAAAAGCCATAACAAGAAATTGGCTTAAAAGTGAACCACCAAGACTGGATCAATGGACAGATATTATGGAAGAGATCTGTTCTATGGAAAAAATGACATTTCACTTATGCTTGAAAGCTGATAAATTTCAACTCCAATGGAGGAAATGGAGGCAATATGCACTCCACTCAGAAGTTCAAATTCAAAACTAATTTTTGTTTTACCCCACCTCTTCAAGTTTGCTCGTTTGCTTTGTTTTTGTAATTTTTTTTAAATTCTATTTTATTTCTTTAATTGATTGTGTTTTCTTATCTTGATTTGTTTGTATTTTAAAAGTCCAAAACGTAAAATTAAAAGTTTAAAAAAAAATTGAATGAAAGACATTTAAAGTCAGTTCAATTAGAAAAAGTTTATTCACAGGGGGACTTTTGCGGTGGTTAAAAGAAATACAGTTTTCTGTATCTTTTTTCTTTAGTTTGTTTTACAAACAGGCAGGCAGGCAGACGGCTGGATCCAAATGCAACATGGTCAGAAGTTTTGACAGGATTCAATCACAACTAAAAGTCTGCTAAGCTAAGACAGGGTCTGGCTGGCAGAAATCAATCACGAGCATTAAAGTTTGAGTGATCAGACATGGGAATACACAGTTCAGGCGTAGATTAAGGCAGGTGGCAGAAAGCGTCAAAGTCAAATCGGGGTCAGGTAAACAGAAGATCAGGTCCGAATAGAAACCCTCGGTAATGCAGGCTGACAGGCTCTAACAATACTGCTTAAGTCTTAGATGGTTGATTGTCAATGGGTTTCAACGGAGTGGCATCTGGGGACTATGTGCTGAGGCGGCTGGGAGATGTGGTGCGATAGTAAGCCGGTGATGGCTCCCACCAGTGACAAGAGGGGGAGACAGAGCTCAGACTCCTGACACTCTTGTTTTCACGAAAAAATTTTCACCTCCTTTTTCATTTGCTAACAATTTACTCGCACCCAAATCCTTTTATTGTGCCCTAATAAACCATCTGTCCACTTTTTCCCTTTAAAATTTTCTTTCATCGATTCAACATATGACTATAAATTACTTCCTTGTTAGATTCTCAGAATCCCAGTGTTTCTAGTCTTGTCTTCTGTTTTTCTTTGCATCTGCAGTTCCTACAGTAGCCATTACAGACAATTGCACAGTGTGTTTCTCTTGCTTGGGGCAATGGTGATCATGCTTGCTTAGACTTAGAACAGAGTACAAACTGTTTATAGTGGAAAGGCGAGAACACTTCTGTTGTTGTTTTGACAGAAACAGTACATAAAAAAGAAACCAAAATGTTGAAGCTTCTGATACTTTGAGAATTTATTTATCAGTTAAGGCTTAAACCCGTTTTAGGAATAAATATCTTGTGATGGAAAATGTTTCATAAATACTTTCTTCAAACCTGACATTCCTGACAGCCATTGGCTGTGATAAGGAGCCACCTGCCACTCAGCAATTTTAAACATATGATATATAAAAATACAGCAAAAGAAAAGTGGAGCCACACCAACTCAAATATAACCAAAAAATGACAAAGGGCACATTTTGATAAAGTTCATGTTTGCATTGGTACATTGTCACATAATTGGCATAACAAAAGACAATTCTAAAAATGCAGGTTTAAAGTACTAAATCAGGGGTTTTTCCCAGGTGTATTCCCAGCTCTCCAACGCAGCCAGTTAAACAGCAGCTTGGCTCTTGTTTCCCTGCTACATTGAAGTACCAGCTGGGTCATTACAATATTTATCATTTGACTCATCAAAAAATCTGATTATTTAAAGACAAAATGCATCATTCTCTCTTTCCTCAAAGGAACAGTTTGATCACCCTGTCAAGTAGATTATCATGCTTCAGTTCCGCCAAGAAGTCCTTTTCTATTGCCATCAGAGTCTGTCCAGTTGGGTTTTTGCGTAGGTTTTTATTAGCTTTAGAGCTGAAAATGTCCGCTCAACAGACGCAGTGGACACAGGGATGGTCAAACACTCAAATCTATACAGCTCCTTCATGATCTCATCCAGATTTTCCTGATAAAGGAAGTCAAGGAAAGTCAACTTTATTTTTAACTGAGACGGATCAAAAAGTACGTGCTCCATGGGTCTGTTTGTGTGTTTTTTAGCGTACTAATACACGTCCAATCACAAGGTCTGAATACTGTGATGTTACCTAAGCCTGCTAGACACCTGCTGACACCAACTCAAAATCTGATTGGTTGAAGGAAATCAATGTCCGACACTGATTTCGCATTAGAGGGCCAGCAGAAGGGATAGTAAACCCTCTTTAGCTCTGACCCTGCCTAGCAACAATGGACAACTGAAATGTGATTTGTTAAATGCTCAAATATGAAAACACATGTCTGTCCGGAAGCAGTATAACCATCAAAAACACACAAAAAAAGGAAATGGACAGACTATTGGGATGATTTAATGAGTATACATGAAATAAATACAATTACCACATGATTCAGAGAAGACCTTGAAGGCCCTGATGGCCCACCACTGGTTCACAGTAACTCTAGAACTTGTTTGTACAGGCTGCGTGTTAGCCACGTTAGAGGCCTTAGCTGTATTAGCATATTCACAACACCTGTAACTCTCACCCTTGTTTCCAACATGTAAAAAAAATAAAACAGACTGATGCTGCTAAAACAAATGCTCCTCTGACTACACTAACCCCCACCCTGTTATAAAAAAAAACACAGTCCGACACCGCTACGTTAGCTCTGATAGTATAAAAAACACAGTCCGACACCGCTACGTTAGCTCTGATAGTATTCACAAAACCTGTAAATCCTAAACATAGAAAAGAAAAAAAACCGATTCCGCTAAAACAAACGTAAATGTGACTATGCCAACTCTCAACCTTGTTAGTAATATGCAAAAAAAAAAAAAAAAATCACAGCCCATCACCCGTACACGTAAGCCATGTTAGCATATATACAATAAGACCCAAACTTGTAAATAAAAAAAGAAAATTTGCATTTTGACAGACCGCTGTGTACTTCCCAAAAATCAATTTCACATCATAAGCACAACCATAATGATTCCATATATAAAGTGCTCCACATTATAAATAGCAATGTCACTTTTTGAAAAAATCAAGGCTTTTAGGTGTGCATTACATTGTGCTGAAAATAAAGTATTTACATAGACTCATAACTTCTTGCAGTTCTTTTTATAACAACATGCTCATTTCTTATCAGCTCCATGGCTGCTACAGAAGTGACCCAGATTTTTATCAAATTAGCTGGTTAGTGGTGTAGGCATATGGCGTTTAAAGGCAGAATATAGGCAAAAGTTAAGGAAGTCAAAGGCGACAGGACATAAAAACTTTGGTCTGCAGCAGGGCAGAAACACAATCAAAAAGAGTGAGTGGAGAAAATGATGAAGTAGGGCTCAGCCTATGGGGAATAGTGTAATGCAAAAGCAAGAGACCAGAGCTGGTAAGGGGAAGCTGATGAAATCTAACACAAAGGAAGACAACGAAGGCAAGATCATGAAGAGTTTTTTTTCTGCTTGTTTTCTTCTTTTATTCCATTTTTTCCCTATATAGGACTCTTGTAAGGTTAAAAAGTCCTTGCACTCTGTGACTGAAAAGTGAGTCATTTTGTATTTTTGAATGATTGACTCATATTAGTGAAAGAAAGAAAAACAAGCCTTGAAGTTGCGTTCAGTGAGTGCTTTAAAAGCCCTTAAAAGTTCAGAAAACTGTGGTTATCATGAAGCAGAGGAGAATGCTGAGATATGGAAATCCCCACTTAGTTATTATTAAGGCACTGACAACTGCAGTGTTATAAACACTAGGTTCCATCCTTTTAAAGAATCCCATCTATTTTGCTGCTAGAAAAAAGGCAGAAATGGCATGAACAGTTTTGTCAGAGTTTGGGCTGAAACACATTTTTTTGTTAGAGATGGACTGACACACAATGAAAACAGATTACAAAAAATCAAATGACAAAAAAAGATGATGTGTACTTAAACCAGAAAAATGCTGAGTACAGTTACTTGTATCATTTATACAGCACATTTAAACTGGGAATTTTAACATCCTTGTTTGTTCTTTAATCAAAAAGAAGAACATGCCAATATATTAGGTGGCGTCTTTATAACCCAGATATTTGAGGTCAGTATAAAAAAAAAAAAAAATTGCAAATCTTGCCATAAAAAGAGACGAAAACCAGGCTGCAGGGTTTGCATATTGTAATATTGTTTTCTCAAATGTTGACTTTAGAAAACATCAATCAAAAACTTAAGTCATCCAAAAACACAACATGAAGGGTCATAAAGAGAAGTGGCCACATTGCAAGTGAAGGGCAGGTGTGTCTTGAAGTTCCTTTTTGACCCGTGTGGTCACCTTAAGGCAGTGGTCCCCAACCCCCGGGCTAAGGTCCGTGGGTCATTTGGTACCGGGCTACACAGAAAAAATAAAATAACTTACATGACTTCCGTTTTATTGATTTCCGAATCTGAAAGATGTTTTATTTTGAAAAATTGCCTTATTCTCTGGTACATCCGTCTATGTTACTCTTAACGCAGGCCAATTCGCTCGTCTCGGTTACGTGATAGAATACCGCTAAAATAAAACTCAGGAACTAGCAAAATTAATAAAAAACAAAGGTCTTTGGAAAGTTTCTTTGCCAAGTGGAAAACGCCCAACCAGAAGACAGAAGAGGAGCCTTCCACTTCCAAAAAAAAAAAGCTACATTTAATAGACAGTATCAGGAGTCTTACTTAAAATATGGATTTATCCCAACAGGAGATTCCCACACACCATTCAGCATTGTGGTGACTTGGATTTTCCATGCACTTATTATGAGGCATGTTTAAATGTTATAATAATATCGACCAGGGAGTGTTGCGGGCAGAGAGTACGTTGCTCATGTCATATTATTTTGTTGTACTGTAGTGTCTGTCACGTGCACGTTTGGTCTGCTGTCAGAGTTCCATAGGCTGCAGGGGTTACTGTCGGAGCTGGCATCACAGGGAATTAAATCAATCCCCTTTGCCTGCTTTGGTCAAAATAGGGTTGAGCAAGGGTGTTTCTTTTTGCCTACGTGTCCTTTCATCTGGCAGTTATGTTGTTACACTCTTAGTTATTTCTTCCTGTTGTGTTTACTTCTTTTTAGCACCATGAGTGTGGGAAGAGGAGAAGATGACATCTGTGCCATGTACAACGTTTAGCGTGTCAAAATAAAATGCAGACCCGGGAAAATTTTGCCAGACATCAAACCGGTCCGTGGCGCAACAAAGGTTGGGGACCGCTGCCTTGAGAGATGTTATGAAAATGGAACCACCATTGTTTTATGTGTACTCAGTGCATTGTGAAGTACTTGTGAAGCTACATTTACACCACCCTAGGCAACGCACATTCAAGTGACTACTTTCAATGGAATGGCTATATAAAGTTCAAGTTTTAATGACCATTTTCAGCATTTCAGCATTTCAGCAAAAGGCTTGGCAGTTAAACATGCATTACAAGTTAAAACAGGTAGATCTAATCAGGGACTCGGATTTAGTAGTGGCAAATGGATGATGCCCCTTCTAAATCAGGGACGAGCCAACTGTTGAAGGAGAAATTAATAATTATGGTTTGTTCTCCACTAGAGTAATATGACACCAAAGTTTTATATATCGAAAGAAGAAAACTGGAGCAAGATTTGCACAGCATCAACATTTTGCACCAAGTCTCTTCCAACTGTAGGTGTCACAATCTTCAATTCTGTTTTGTTTTACCTGTTGTGTCTTGTGTGCAGGTTGGCTGTGGGTTCACTTGGAGGACTCGCCCCATCTCCTGTGGGGCTCCATGAGTGGCGCACAGCTGTCTGCACTGTAGGCTAATTTGTTTGAGCTCTATTTAAGTGTGTCCATTTCAGCTCTCTGTGTTGGAGTGTTGCTTTGACTCAGTCTGTTTGTCCTGGCTCATTTCTGGACTCATGCTGGTTTCAAGTCCTGTTATGTTTGTGGAGTTTTTCCCCACCTAGTGTGGTGGTTATTTGTTATCAAAAGAACTCTGGATCTTCCCTCAACCTTGGAGTCTAGTCCTGCATTAGGGTCATCCTGATATACTGTGTCACCAAGTGGTGGACATGCGCTAGTAAACGTTAGAGAAAGAGGGGGAAAAAAGAAGCCCCTACCTGCTTGTCCAGAGTGAACACAGTGGGGTTAACGCACATTCCAGAACCTGCATTTAGCATATTCTTAAACACATATCACATGCCCGAAGTGTCTGTACCTTAAGGATAGTATAAGATATGAACTTTTGACGTATGAGTGAAGCTGTTGTAGGGCTGTTAAAAACACACGTCTTCTATTATGTAAATATAATCTGACAACCTTGACATTCAATGTCATTTCCAGAAGTCTAAACAAACTGCCTGATGATACTTTATATTTTTTTAGGCTCTTTCTACAAAACAAGGCTCGCAGAGTCTATCATATATGCTCCTAAAGATGTCTATAAAGAGTAAGAGGAAATGTGGCTTTGACTGGTGAGCTGCAGTTATCCAACAATCTCAATTTTAAATACAGACAAAAAGAAATATTAGTGAACACCTCAAGGATTTGACTTTAAACTGTTTTCGAGGGAATGTTGATAATTGTGGCTGCAAAATTGTTTTTCCTGTCACTCAAATTGACATTTGAGCGAGACAAATTTCTGAAAAGATCACAACACAAGGCTCAGCAATTTTAGATTTTGAGGACTTTAAACTACAAATTACTACTTTAAATCAGACTGGTATGAAGAACATTCTAAGGAATCAGTTAGTCATAAACAGATTGAGGAAATTCTCTTCTTGTGACGAGGCCCCTGGGCTGGGTAGACAGGCTAAATCTTGGTGTGGGGGACTGTTGTTTCATCAGTCAATATGGAAGCTGTCCCCTGGGCCCAGCGGCCTTTTCTCTACTCAGGCATAGGGATCCCTGATTTCCCTGGCAAGGCCATGAGCTGGGGATGATATCACATCTGAGCCTGGGTGTGTCTGTGTCCTAATGGTGCTGGTTCTGGTCTTTGCCCTTAAGCGCTGCGCCTCTCCAAAATTCCAACAAGTGAGTCTGGTCGAGCCATGTTTACAACGCTCTTCGAGGACTCCTACTTCTCTTGAGCGTCCCCCACCTTCCTCTCTCCTGGACCTCCTACAGGGTGGGCGGGAGGTGACATAAAAACTCACCTGGGCAGGTGGAAGCACACCTTTGTACAATTAGTATGCCTGACAGAATGAAATGCTTTATATGAACTGGTTTGTATGCATGAGTATGCATGTGAGCTGTACGGTAATCCCCCGCCCATTCGCGGTTTAATATTCGCGCCCCGCCCATTCGCGGGTGGCCGCAGATGACGTGACGTCACAAGCGTGAGACGCAGAATTTTGAAAAACGATTTACTCTGTACTTTACTGTAAAGTATTGTTTACGCGTTTAAGATGGGTTGACGGCTTCGATGACGTCACCCACAAAGAGTTCAATGAACTGGTTGACGCAGTCCGCCAGTGAAAACGGAACAGAGGACCAGGAAGACCCATCACAAGAGGATGAAGGTCTAACTCTTGAACGGTTGGCTGATCTCATGCAAGCAGCAAAACAACTGCAGGAGAACTTTAAATTGTGGGACCCTTACATGGTTCGTGCGCTACAGTTCTCAAATGCAATTTATTCTGCTATGTCAACGTACAAATCCCTCTTCACCAGTATGAAAAAACAAAGGGGCCAGCTGCCGATAACTATGTTCATAACGAACATAAAAAAAAACGTCTAACACGCCCGGAGAAGATACGACACCATCTCCCGACTCCTGAAATGCAAAGAGTGGAGGAATGGCCATAGACGGCAGTTAATAATACTGTAATACATGTACAGTAATCATTTCCATATTACTATATTTGTCACGGTGCCTGTCAGTCTCCTCCCCCCTCCCTCCTGCTCCTGCTCTGCTGAGTGGAACCAGCTGCCCTGCATCACCGATCATCCTGACTGCCTTCATAAGGATTCTTCTCATCAGTATCCAGTGCCAGTCCGTTATACTCACTCCGGTGATCACGCCTGGCCTCTAGCTAAGTAACTCTCGCTCTAGTGATTCAAGCTTGTACTTACCCTTGTCTCATGCCTTCAGGTCATATCTCCATTGGTCACGCTGGTTCCTCGCTCCACGCTGATTACGCCGTCCTCGGCGTCCACGCCTCGCCTCAAGCTGGTTACGCTGTCCTCAGCGTCCACGCCTCGCCTCAAGCTGGTTACGCTGTCCTCAGCGTCCACGCCTCGCCTCAAGCCGGTCACGCCGTCCTCGGCGCTCCACCACGTCACAGACTGTGAACGCCGTCCTCGGCGCTCCACCTCGCCACAGGCTGTCCCGCATCGTCCTTGGTGCTCTCCCCCGCTCCCAGCAGTTTCCAGCGTCCACGACGTCCACTTACTTTCCCTGATTAAACATCCTGATTATACATCGCCTCCTGAGTTTCTTCCGGGTTCCAGCATCTGGGTCTCCCTAGTAGTCCGACCATGACAATATTAACAGTAATTAAAAAAAAATCTGTGAAATAAACATTACTATGTGAAAAATTAAAATGTACTTCGTCATTACTATACATTACAGGACTCTTACTGTATTGTGAGTAAGGCTCACATAAAACAGCGTCAATTATTCGCGGATTTTCGTTATTCGCGGGGGGGGGGGACGTACCCCCGCAAATACAGGGGGATTACTGTAGTTGTATTGTGTACGTATTGACATGTTGACTATTGTGTCAAGTTGTTGCTCTAATAATGACAGTATTTTGATAAATTTAACATATTTCGTTTGGTTTACTGGATTTTTTAAAAAGCAAAAGAAAATAAGAAAATTGGAGTGAGCATCGAAATGAAATTGTTTTTTCATCATCTTACTTGACAGGGTGATCGGACTGTTTTTGAGGAAAGAGAAGAGGATGGATTTTGTCTTCAAATAATCTGATTTTGATGATAAATATAATAATAAATAATATTTCAAATGTAATAATAATAAATATTATTTCAAATGTATGTGGTTGTTTTCAATGTTTTGTTCGTGCTGTAGTTGTATAATGAGATTTGTTTACTGTTTTTTTATTCAGTATATTTACAGGCATTAAAATGGTTAATGAGGAGTTGAGTGATTCAGTCATGGCACTACTGAAGACCCAGGTCTGTAATCACGGTCTGCCACTAAATAATTCACATTAGATTCATGTGATTAAAATTAATTTAATAGATAAAATTAATTAATAAACGGGGAAACATTTCCTTTTTTGAGGATCAAGTTTTATGGAGTCAAACATTCTCATGAAAAAGAAGGATAGGAGAAGCAGAGGAATGAATGAATTGGGGAGGAAAATCAGTCAACCAAATCTTGTGCAGACTCTAAGCCTCTGGGCTCACCAGACACAGCCTATCAGCAGCAAACACTGGTTTAGTGGCAGTTGTGCGAGAGGACGAATGTACAGTTATCTTCTGGTGTGACCATTGTCGGCTGGATTTTCATGCTATGCATGGCCGGCCCTCCCTATACGTGAATTACGCAGCCGCGTAGGGCCCCCGTCACCACCAGGGCCCCGAAGTGGCGAAAAACTAAAATTAAAAAAGACCCAAATCTGGCAACCCATTTCATAGCTGTGAATGTTGTGCAAAAGAAAGTTGCCTGCACTTTTGTGACCCCCCCCCCCCCCCCCGTCAACACACCTGAACCAATCTGGCAACCCAAATAATGACGTTACGCCACTCTTAGCCACGATTGGTCAACATCACTGCATCTGATCCTGGCACAGTGTGCATTTACGATCGCATTTTGTTTCAATAAAGTTGAGAAAATAAAAAAAAATAAGCGCATTTTGTCACGCTGATCAAAGCGACAATAAGAGTACTTCATGCCACATAGACTTTATCCATCAGGAGCTGAAAAAAGATGAACAACTTCAGCATCAATCACAAGGTATGTTTGGAGGATGATGGGGCCATATTTTTTACATTATCCAGTATTTCTGTGCATTCGCGATTTAAAATACTAATCGATCCGACGTTCGGTAAAGTTAGAAAGACAGGTGAAGATTGCACATAAACGACCCCGTTTGTCGTAATTTCCAATGGAAAACTCTAAAATAATTCTGATACCCAGGTTTCCTGGATGAGGTCAGACAGGACCTTCCAAAATGGCGAAGAGAAGATTAAATAACGACAACGGTGATGGCTGATAAATGTTTTGACTCACGTTATCGTATTGTTTAATTGTTTTGCTAACACATATTTAGTGCGTTCTGCATTTTCTGGTTTATGTCATTATAGAAACTGTTGTTTATCTGTTATAGACAGTCAGGGTGTCTGAGTTTTTCAACAATCAATGTGTCTTAAAATCTTGCATTGGCATGAAATATGGAGAATCAAAACTGCCAAATACAAATAGGAAATAAAAGTTCAAATTCATTAATGACAAACAAAATAAATGTACTCATTTTAAAATTATGAACATACAGAATAATAGATAAAGAAGTGTATAAATGCTTATATTTCCATTTATACTCAAATTATTATTCACATTTCTTATTTATAATTGGGTACATTTCTCTCTTATTTGTATTTTGCAGTTTTGGTTCTACATAACGACGATGTTTTGCACAGTTCCGTGTCAGCCGACATTTTCTTCTGCTCTCTAAAAGTATCAAAAGTATTGGAGGAGGTGCAGCATCCATATGCCTTCATGTGGCATGTAAAGTAATTTAAAAAACAGTCACTGCATAACCCCTTATTTTCATAAACAGCGACTGAAGCGTATGGAGCCCCAAACTGTTCATAATTAAATAAATAAATATGATCTTGTGCAAATATTTAATCAAACAATCTATTTCTCATAAATATATAAAAAGATCATGACATTGTGAAAAACCTGAACACAGATTTTAACTGAGCCACTAAACTATTAGTAGTATTCTGCTATAGTTATTTTATTAACTTCATCATTAATTATTGTATAATATTTCTTGTTTTTTAGCTGCAGAAGAAACTCCTGTCACCACATCTTCTGTTGAAAGGGAAAATGTTGATGCTGCTGCTTGTAAGTTCCAATCTACCCAATATGGAACCTATATCAAACTTATTGTTTCATTATTACTTAAAAGTCATACATTTGTTCACACACGCACAACAGTGAAGGGACTTCTTTCCAACATTCTGCACTAGATATATCTCATTTATATTACAACAACAGTTGCGTTTTGTTGGTGCTGCTGATCAGTAAGAGGGCCCACAAATTAAATTTCGCTTAGGGACCAGGGGCCTCATTTATAAAACTTTGCGTAGGATTTGCGTCAGAAATGGCGTACGGATGAAACATAGGACGTGCGTACGCAAAGAAATATTCGGATTTATAAAAAACTTTCCCTTAATAAATCACAACCGATTCTAAATGCAGCGCAGCTTTTGCGGCTTCATGACACTCCCATATTTGTCCATAAATAGTCCGTGAAACGCCCACAAATGAATATTCATTGATTGCGGAACCATGGCAAACACCGAGAGGAAATCAAAAAAACGTAACTTCACTCAATGTGAAGTAGAAGTTATCGTTGGCGAGGTGGAAAAGAGGAGAAAAGTGTTGTTTGGAGGGCACAGTGTGGGCATTACTAATGCCAAAAAGGCACGAGTGGAAAACGGTGGCAGACGCCGTAAATGCTGTAGCCTCACAACCATTCGAGGTTGTGAGGCTACAGCGCTCCATCGGGGGGGGGGGACACCGGAGCGCCAGATGCATGCGCCGGGGGGACCGGAGCGCCAGATGCACCGGGTGACACGCGTGGTTCCTCCGAGTGCTCCTCTGTAACGCCGGGCCCAAAAGCCCGCAGAGGTCCAAAAGGACGGCTCGAGGAAGTCGGAACCGGCTCATAAGCCACTCGTCCTGATTTGCCAGTACGTATTCTTGCTGTCTAAAGATGTGTTCACTCTTCTCACAAAATCTGGTTGACTGATTTTCCTCCCCAATTCATCAGCTATTTTCCTCTGCTTCTCCTATCCTTCTTTTTCATGCTTGTATGTCAGACTCCATAGAACTTGATCCTCAAAAAAACTTTTTTTCCCATTTTATACAGGTTAATTTAATATATTTCTGCTTTCAGCCTCTTATCCCGTCCTGGTTAGAAGTCAGACACCTGCTTGTGGCCCAGCTTGACTCATTCAGACTTTAAAAAGAAAAAAAAGGAAAAAACAACAATCCAAAAATCAAAACTCTTAAATTGAGTTTAAAACCGCTATTCATTGCCTCTCTTAATGTGTAAATAGAAAAATCTAATTTCACTTATTGACTCCTACTTTCATGCAGTTTAACATTAATTTGACATAGTTGTCATCATCAGGTAGTAATGATTAATACTATACTGCAACAAAAGTGACCTCCGTGTTTATTAAAGATCAGCTACAGTGATTGTAAGAAGTATTTAGGTATGCAGTGGATGATGATGAGCACAGAATTAGTCATGCCAGTCATCAGTCATCACACAACACCACAGAATCCTTCAGGAATTTTTCTAATTCCTTTTGCTAAGTAGACTGTTTTTCAGATGTTAATCATCCCCTACATGCAAAATGTATGTTCATTAAAACAACTTTTTTTGCATAATAAATTAATGCATTTTGCATGCATAATAAATTTAAAGATCAGCATACAGTACTTTAAAGCTTTTATGCTTCTCTATTGACAAATGTGTTCATTCAGTATCACCAAATGCAAGAACATTGAAAATCCAGATAAGGAAAAGAATATTTCCTCTGATATTCCAAACAAGCTTTGTCTTCATGGTGTTTTAGTGCCCCGTGACCATAAGTCATGAATTTACCAAAGTAATCTACAAATATTTCATTTTATTCAACAAAGTTATGTTTGTTACTTCCTGGTTGGCTTCACCCCCTGCCTGCTGGAGTTACAAGTTGGTAAAAAAAATATTGAATTTTGCAGACGTGTGACCATACAGTGTGGTATAATTTTCTAAAAATGTTCAGTTTATATTGTGGAAAAACAACAGTAGGGTTAACTCTATGAAATTAAATTTGGAATGGATTTGCCGTTACTTCTTGTTTACTTGTTTGTTTCTACACATATTTAATTTACACTTGATTATCTTGGAAGAAATACAGAAATTCTGGAAACTTCACCTGCACTATTCAGTACCCAGGTATTTATCTCTGAGTCACACTGGATGAATATTTGGATAAAGATTACCTGGATCAATTTTACGTCAGTGAATTGGATCAATCCAAATGAACCAATATCAACTATAAATTGTATTAGCAACCACTACGGTAAAACTTTCTTTTACAGTACAGTACTTAAGTGGTATTTATATGGTACTTATTGTGTAACTACTGGGTACTTACAAGGTATGTACATGGTACTTTAAATGGAATTTACTGCGTACTTACAGTGTGTTTACATGGTACTTTTTACGGGACTTACTGGGTACTTACATGGTACTTTTTTGTGTATTTGTGTGGTACTATTTGGTTCATACATATGTGGTACATACTGGGTATCTTTAATATACTTACTGGATATTTAGATGTTGTATAAAGGTGTCTTTTATGGTACTTACCACATGTAAGAACAAGGTAAGTACAAATAAAGTACCTTGACCTTTAGGTCTGCACTCGTATGTTTCATGGTATTTACCATGAATTTACCACAGAAACTACCCCTTAAGTACAATGAAACTGGAGTGTAAAAGAAAGTCAGCCCCCTTTTACACTGTATTACTTGGTACTTTCAGTAGTAAATGGTGGGTATGTTCATGTATTACTTTCCCGTACAGTGTCTATACACACTTGGTCTTCTGACCTTACCAAATGAGACAATGCTAACTGGTTGGTAAAGGTGAAGTACAGTAACTGCATTGTAAAAACATATTCCGGCCTGATTTCTTCTTGTAACATGTGGCAAATTAAAGAGAAATAAGACTGGAGTGAAAACAACAATCTTTAATATGATACACTTCTGCAGCATACAAAGTGTCATCACAATGAAATTTGTTTTAAGTTCTCAACAAAACAGTAAAAAGGAGCATTCCAAAGATTTTTTTTCATATTATTTATCTTTTCTTCCAGAGTTTTGTGTTGTTCCAGGAATGATTCACACTCCTTTGCATAGCTCATGAGTTTGTCACCCACCATGAAAACAGGAAATGGCGGCAGATCCTCACCTTTTCCAGCCAAAGTAATTCCTGCAATAGTTGCAGTCAGATCTATTGTATTTTTTTCTATATTACACTGACGACATGTGATGGTCAGGCGTTTTGTATCGAATTACATAAATGCCAAAAACTGAAAGGGCGTAAAGACAACTAAGCGGGCGTATTTAGAAACTGAGTGAGTGAACCTTAAAACTGTGATGGCGCAATTCTAACCAAGCGACCCCGTATTTTACAACTGAACGGCTGAAATCCTAACTGAGCAGTGATCCTGCTCGGTCAATTCTCCTTTGCGCCCTCACCTGGATTTACGCTCAGTGTTAAGGGGGCGTTTTTGTCACTTGGGGGCGGTATTCAGGGGGATGTGTTTGTCACTTAGGGGCGTGTTTGTCACTTAGGGGCAGGAACTTTTCTGGTTGATCTGATTGGCTGAAATTTGCATGCCAAGCAGCGGGGCGGGACTTTAATTTTGGGTCTTTAATAGAAAAGGAACGGCGGCTGTAACGTGGATTAAAAGCATTAAAACGGTAAAAAAATGCAGTGATTTTCACATGAGAAAAACATACAGCACAAAAAAAAAACCTTTGCACTTTCTTACCTTAGTTTTGGGTCGTTGGTTAATGTTTTAATCCACATTACATCCGTGTTTTTTTCTATGATTGCCTCTAACAGGGGGGACAAACAAGTTTGACACAAAGAGTCGACATCTCTAACTGTGATAGTCAAAGAGCCACACCACACACTGACCTGCCAGACAAACACACAATTAAGGCCATATTATTTCTCATAACCCCCTCCTCTCCTTACAACAGCACTGGATTAAACGGGGCCGTTTCAGTTTAGTGTATTTTCTGTGTTTAACGTAAACACACATACCGGTGAAACGTACACGCTGGTGTGTGTTAAAAAAGGCAGTGAGCACATATCTGAGTTGTTTGTGATTTTCTTTTCATTTATCAATCAGCATTTCTAATCCATCAAAGTCCTCATTTTCTGCATCTGGAACAGCTGGACTACATTTCTATCAGACACGCCAGCTTCCCTTTCCTCATCAGAGTCCGTCTCTTTGCCGTGCGGCTCCAAAGAACGGTGAAAGCAGACACCTCAGGCCAAGTTTAAGTCCTGCAGTCCCAAAGTGTGGCGTAACTCGCCGTTGCTGCGTCCTGGTAAAGGGGGAGGATGGACAGCTTTTCACGGTCATCTGCTGGAAGTAGCATAGCTGAGCCTCGAGTCGATCATCTTCCAACGCCGGCCTTTCCTTTTCCGCGGAAACACAGCTGCTGCTGCGTCTTCTTGTCTTGTCGGAGTTGGTTTTCCAGAGTACTCTCTTGTGAACCATGGATTCATCATTTTAAATTCTCTGGCAGCTGTTCGATAAGTTAGAAAGATCTTCACAGATTCAGACTTCCTGCTTCAATAACTCCTCTGATCAACATTCAAATATGTCAGCAAGTATCTCAATCCTTTCGTATTAACAAAGAGAGTGAACCACAAATGCATTTCTGAAGAAAAAAGATCGTTTTTTTGCCTTTTAATCAGAATTGTTCGCTTTAAGCTTAAGCAGCCGGTTGCCAAGGGACCGTCAACAAAGTGCAACCTTTGTGACCTGTGAAACACCACTGTGTAAAAATCAATAATCTTACAAAAAAATCATAAAATTATTATAAAGCATATTCTTGTTACAATACATATTTTTTAGGAAAGTCTATCTTTATTTTATCTTGTTTCATATACTTTTTCAAATTCTAATAGATATGAATCATGACTAAAGTTATCAGTAACTTGACATGACCTTATTGTCATACTAAAATAAAGAATGTCAATAGTTCACTTTGTTTATTTATAGGATTTTTTCATATTTACAAATGGATCAGATTTGGTCAAAAATCCTGAATAGCTCTGAAGGTGCCAGAATTTTTTTTTTGCATAATCTTTATTTTAGTAGGAAAATAAGGTCATGATTAGTCAGTACAGGAAGTTTTGTGTCAGTAACTACAGCATCTTCAAAGCTACGGAGCATTTTTGACCATATCTGATCAATATTTAAATATGAAAAATTCCTAACAATAAACAACGTGAATTATGACATAATCTTTGTTGCAGTCATGATTAGTCAGAACAGGAGGTTTGGTGACAGAGGCTTTAGTATCTTCAAAGTTATTGAGCATTTATGTTATGTGTTATGTTATTTATGATACATATTTCTATTAAATTTTAAAAACTATAAGCAATAAAATGGAGGTTTACTTTCTAACAAAATTAAGTATAATAAATAATAATGTAGCATGACTATGCTGACGAGTCTTCATTACCAGTTCATATAAATATAGACATTTATTCGCTTTTTAAAAGTTCACTGATTTTTACAGAATGGTGTTTCACAGAGGTTGCACTTTGTTGACGGTCCCTTGGCAGCCGGCTCGCTGCTCTGTTTGCATTCCCAGCTTGAAACGAACAATTCTGATTAAAAGGCAATAAAAACGAATTTTTTTCTTTAAAAATGCTTTTGTAGTTCACTCTCTGTGTTAATACAAAATGAGTGAGATACTTGCTGACACATTTGAACGTTTATCAGAAGAGTTATTAAAGCAGGAAGTCCGAATCTGTGAAGATCTAATTTAACCGAACTGCAGCTGCTCTGTTCCCGTGTTCCTCCGCGTAGCTGATAGCTGCAGTTTAAACTATGCCTCATAATCATGTCTCTTTGCATTTCCAGGGTTTCCAAAACGAAGTTGTTCTGCATTATTCACATATCTGTCCTTTGTACTATGGGGGGTGGTGTCTTCTTTCACGTCCACTCCTCTCTCCGTACCATTCTCACGCTGTTCTCTCCTAGATCGTCTTTACTGAAGTCACACAATAACACATTAGGGCCGCTCTGTACATTTTGGAGAAAATGAAGACTTCCACCTTATGGTTGTCAAAGTACTGAATATAGAAAATATGATAAAAGGCGGAGAGCCACATGCAGCTCAAGAGCCGCCTGTTAACCCCCCCACCCCACCCCCCCACCCCGCACTGAAAAATGAAAGTCCCGCCCCTCTGCCTCGCCGATAGGCCATGCAAATTTCAGCCAATCAGATCAACCAGAAAGGTTCCTGCCCCAAAAGTGACAAAAACGCCCCCTTAACACTGAGCGTAAATCCACATGAGCGCGCAAAAAGGAATTGACCGCACAAGATCACTTCTCAGTTAGAATTGCGCCTGCGCGGTTTTAAGGTTCACTCACTCAGTTCCTAGATACGCCTGCTTAGTTGTCTTTACGCCCTTTCAGTTTATGGCAGATATGTAATTCCATATTTTTGTCCATCAAAATTCTTTCAGCTGAATTTGGTAACGGTGCACGACTTCTTCAGGGGTTGTAACTGCAATAAAAATCACAATACAAGCTCAAATGAAGGTAAAAATCATAATGACTTTGATGATTATTTAATCATTTCTGTATTGAGTTTGATAAATTTCTGTAAATTCTTTATTACTTTGAATGCAATGCTTAAAATCAATCAATTATCCTCATTTATAAACATGATAGGTAATTCACATTCACTTTTTTTGTTTTTGGCTATTTTTCTTAACATGAACTTGTTTTAATTAATATAATGTAAGGAAAGATATAAAACAACGAGGCTAAATATTTACTTTTAAAACTAAATATTAATGTGTGTTTTTGTTGAAGAAATCAGGGCGAGCAAATTTGCAAATTCCCAGCGCACTTGAATGCAGCATGAGTACCCCCAAGGTGGCAGGCAAGCCAGTGTTTTTTTTAAATATTGGATGAATGATTTGTAAATATTTAAACTGATCAAAAATTATAAAGAAGCTAACCTCATGATTTCAAGCCACTCTATGTTTTGAAACGTGACGTAAGAGCATGTCTGCTACTTTAAACTGCAATAATTTCAGTTTTTTCAAATAACTTTTCAATGTTATCTACAAACATTGTTGTTACTTATCAGGAGAGGGGCCGCTGTAAAACAAGCACGAAGCCTAAATTATAAAATCTGTTGTTCATGCATGTTTGAGCGCATGTCTTTCTGGGAAAATCAAAGACAGGCGTTTATTTAAAAATAATGATGACTTACTGTCCTTTTACCACTTTAGAGCAGCTATGGTGAAGACATCCCAGATGAATACAAGAAGCCACAGGAGAATAAGCAACAGTAAGCTAAATGCACCAAGTGGACATATTATTTACATGAATAAACAGTTTAACTGCGTTTTCCCCGTTTTTTTTGTCTTTCTCCTTTTTTTTAATTTTTTTTTTCAAATTTGATAGAGACAACAATACCACCCAACAGTGAAGGTAACTGTTTGTAAGTTTAAAACATATTTTTGTGAGTAACTGTGTTGAAATGGCCTCTTTAATTCTTTTTTTCCTTTTTTTTAAACTGCCATGTGTTTATGCTAATGCAAATTGTAGGTGCAAATAATCTTTATAAAGAAGAAATGCGTACAGCAATTGCCTATTAAAACATTACTTTTGTAATTCTTTGTCTAAGAAAATTTAAAAAATTTTAAAATCAATTTTGATTTTCTTTCTTTTTTGTTGTTGTTCTTGTTTAATGCAACTAAAATATACCTAATAAAGAATTTACAATAAAGAATTTACAAAAATGTATCAAACTCAATACAGAAACGATTATATAACTAAAATATACTTTGTACTTCATAAAATTCATTATGCTCTTTATGTTTATTTGAGCTTGTATTGTGATTTTTCTTGCAGTTACAATCCCTGAAGAAGTCCTCGCCATTACCAAACTCTACTGAAGAAATTTTGACGGACAAAAAGCACAACCCTGACATATCGCCAGTGTAATATAGACAAAAATACAATAGAATTGACTGCAACAATTGCAGAAATTACTTTGGCTGGAAAAGGTGAGGATCTGGGGCCATTTCCTGTTTTCATGGTGGGTGACAAACTCATGAGCTATGCAAAGGAGTGTGAATCATTCCTGGAACAACACAAAACTCTGGAAGAAAAGATAAATAATATTAAAATAAATACTTGGAATGGTCCTCTTTACTATTTTGTTGAGAACTTAAAACAAATTTCATTGTGATGACACTTTGTATGCTGCAGAAGTGTATCATATTAAAGATTGTTGTTTTCACTCCTGTCTTATTTCTCTTTAATTTGCCACATGTTACAAGAAGTAATCAGGCCGGAATATATTTTTGCAATGCAGCTACTACACTTTTAACAAGAAGTTAGCATTGTCTCATTTGGTAAGGTCAGAAGACCAAGTGTGTATATACATTGTACGGGAAGGTAATATGTGAACATATCCAGCATTTAGTACTGAAAATACCATGTAGTCGAGTGAAAGCTGACTATCTTTTACAGTCCAGATTCGTTGTACTTAAGGGGTAGTTTTCATGGTAAATACCATGAAACATACGAGTGCAGACCTAAAGGTCAAGGTACTTTATTTGTACTTACGTTGTTCTTACTGTTTATAAGTACCACAAAAGACACCTCTGCACAACATGTAAATACCCAGTAAGGATATTAAAGATACCCAGTATGTACCACATAGGTATGTACCAAATAGTACCACATAAATACACAGTAAGTACAATGTAAGTACAGAGTAGAAATAAAAAAAGTACTATGTAGGTACCCAGTATGTCCCATAAAAAGTACAATGTACATACCCAAAAAGTCCCCAGTAGTTACACAATAAGTACCATGTAAATACAAATTAAGTACACTGTAAGTACTGTACTGTAAAAGAAAGCGTTACCACCACTACTTACGATATGAATTGAATCGTAGTTCAAATGCATTATGACACACCTATTATCTGCTTAAAAGCTGAAGACAAGAAAAGCAAAATAATTCAGATTATTTTAAAAAGAATTAGGGGTATGGATCAAGACCTTGGAATGCTTACATTTCTTATTTGAGGTTGGATGAGAACTTGAGGTCTGTAAGATTAGAATGCAGCAGCCATATAATTTCTTCAGTGTCTGGAATTACACATAGTCCTAGCAAATAATGACTTATTTTTTATTTATTTTAAGTGACACAGGTGCCTCCAAGGGGGTTATTGGGACGATGTACAAGAGACATCATTTTCAAAAAATGGGAGTTAGGAACCAAAGATACCCTTGAATACGCAGAATCTGTGAAATACCCACCCCCACGGCAGATAAATGTCTCACCAATCCTTACTTAGAATCGGAATCAGAATCCTTTATTGTGAATTTATTATAAAAAATCCTTAAAAAATATTTTGGATGCTTCGTAAAACATTTGTTAAAGATCATTGGAATATTGCTGAACATAAAGGTTTTGTTTTTTTTCAGAGCAATAGACTATACCGCAGCATACTTTGAAACGCACATCATTAAAGTACAAGAAGGCATCTTCTTCCAGGATCCGCCAGTTTCATCTTTTTAAAACAACTGCTCTGGATGAAAATTATTCTCCGTGGTTATCTTCCTCAGCGTTTCAGGATATTTTCCAGCCGCTTCTGAGTCAGCTTATGCCAGTTCTCCATGCAGGGTCACAAAATTCGGTTGGTAGCAATTCAGGAACCGGTGGAAGTAGCTGTGAAATATTCCTTAGTAGTTGGCAAGGAAGGGGACGGGTCTTCATCTCCGCTCCCTTCATCCCCCGCATCACCTCCTTTGGATCCAAAAGTCTCATCCAAGTGTCTTGAGCAAAGGATTTATGATGAACCGGAGGAGTCACGTGACAGAGAAAAAATCTGCAAATAATCGGAACAAGATACTATTTCGTTTGCAGTACTTAATTATTTTGTGGGAACAAGATATTAACTTGTGGGAACAAGATATTCATTTGTGAGAAGGACATATATTTTATTTTATCCATGTCAGGACACAGGCTCTGTAGATTTGCACGTAGGGATTGGCCAAAATACCAGCAAAAGTTTGTAAAAACCTTGTGAAGACTTAGAGAAAAGGCTAGTATAGAGTTAAACATCTGTTATTGACCAAACATGTATTTTCTTATATAATTTAAAAATAAATTCTTTAAAAATCAGACAATGTGATTTTCTGTAGTTTTTTTCTCATTTTGTCTCTCATAATTGAGGTATACCTAGGATGAAATTAGAGGGATCTCTCATCTTTTTAAGAGGGAGAACTAGTACAATTGGTGGCTTACTAATTACTTTTTTGCACTGCCTTTTGCAAATTCACAGGATATGAAAAAAGTGAAGGAATGTATTTTAACTTAACAAGGGTTGAATACAGAAGAAAAACCAAGAAAGTAAAAGAAACATAAATAACAGGAAACAATCAGAAAGGGGAGAGACAAAATGAAAGAAATACAAATAGATTGGGCAGTGAAGTGGAAACTTAGCTTGAAGCCACACATAAACTTAGGCAGACATTTAAAAACATGTGTTTTTATGAAAAAAAATATTAAAAAGAATAATCAGAAATCTATGAAAGTTATTTGAAGGATTATTGTGAATTGAATGATAAAAATCATGCCTACTTGCTTTTTAGGGATATATTGTCTCAATAGCTTACGAGCCTGGATCAATACAATCATAGGACATTATTTTAATCAATGCTTGTAAATCACAAACAGATTCTATTGAAGAGTTTTCGGTGCACACTGAATTAGCAGGAATACAGTACATAGTTAGTATCTTATTTGTATTTGGGAGTTTTGGTTTTACATAATGATGATGTTTTACAATGTTTTCCTTTTCAGCACATGGTTTCTTTTGCTCGCAAAAGTATTGGAGGCGGTGCAGCATCCACATCCGAAAATTAGGGATGGGTATCGTTAATGTTTTACCGGTACTACTACTCTTATCAATACTGCTTATCGATCTGGTATTTTAACAATACTCTTATCGATACTTTATGAGGACGAAAAATAAATAAATAAATAACATATTAAGAACATAAAGTGTTTTATTTCCTCATTTTGCATCAACCTTGTTCTTTTAACAAAACATTTTACTTTATACATGAGAATGTTCCAGAAAGGATATTTATTTAATTATTTAAACTTATTATTTTTATTCTTTATGAGCGTGATGTTTCCTTTGATCTTTTGTCCATTTTCCACAACCTTGAATAGACTTTTCTGTCTGTCAAACACCCAGAGTTAAGTTAAGTTAAGTTAGATGATGGAAACAAATTCACTTTGATACAGACTCCTTTCAGTTTCTTTATTTTTCTTAAAATCCAGTAAACCCAAAAAATTATATTAATTTTATGGATGACGAATATCATTAGTTATTAATTATTATTAGGTTTTAGGAAGCAGCTGTTAGTTTGTTGTGGGTCTGGAATCATAAGCGGTGAGTCTAAGGCCCACCTTTCTACCTGTTCGTTGTTTGCTCCGCATGCAGCCCCTCCTGCGCGCACGCAGCTTGTTCACAGACAGCGCAACATACGGTCATCGTAGCAGCAAGGTGACAGGATGGTAGGGACTCCTTGACGCAAACTTCATTAATTTTACACGGAAATGGGTGTTCTTAGTATATAGGGGGACAAAAGGATTTTTTTCGGGGGGCGCTCACGTGACCCCTACGAGATCACCATACTTTATTGACAAACAACATAATACAATAACAATGTGAATGTCTCAGGGGGACTTGAAATGTGTACATATTGCAGAAAATATAAGAAATAAAACAAAAAGTGTATAAATATATACACATACATATACAACATAAGACAAAAAGAATTATTACTTCAAAAATCTTTGGGGTTTAATAAATTTTAAATCTTTTAAAAATTAAATTAGTTGGAATTGCTTTTTGGTTTTGCAGATGTTTGATAATGGTACAGTACTGATTGATTTCACTCAAAAACTGCTGGAATTTAGGTTTGGAGTTTGACCATTTGGCTTTAAGGATATGGAATTTTGCCAACAATAAAAACAATTGTGTAATGAAGATACAATCGTTGTCTACTTTGACATTAAGGTAACCCAGAATAATGTCTTTATCTAAAAAGTTAACAGTTTGTTTAGTTATATTTCCAATATAGTTTCCCACTTCAATCCAAACTTTATTTGTATGTCTGCAGTCCACAAACAGATGATAATTATTTTTCTTCCTGAGTTCCACAGAATGAACAAAACAGGTCCATGTCCACAACAGATCTACTCAAAGTTTTTTTGGTAGGATATATACAATGCAATATTTTGAAGGACACCTCTTTTATTTTGTTATTTAGACAGTATTTATTGCTAATAGTCCAAGCATAAGTCAATTTGGGTTTTTAATTGACTTGTGTTCTAAATCCCTTTAAACAGTTGAAGTAGACTGGTTGGAACGGCATCTAACACTATTGCATATTCTCTGGGTGGAACAGGACTACCAAATTTTAAAAGAAATTCTTCATACGTCAAAATATGTCCATGAGAATTAAAAGGTTGTCTGATTAAAACAATATCATTATCATACCATCTAGAGTGATTTATTCTAAGTGATTTATTCTTGTATTGTACATTACTGTTATTCCAAATACAACAAGTTGTTGGAGAAAAATTATGTTTATAAAGGAGTTTCCAGGCCAGCAGGGCTTGTTTGAAAGTTTTGTGGGTAATTTTTCAATTTTACAAATACATTTTAGCAAGAATTTAATGCCTCCCATTGTGTCAAATATATATTTGGGAAATGCATTCCAGATATTGTCTTCCTCTTTCAAGCTCAAAGCTTTATACATCCATGCCCCCATGTTTTCTGGTGTTACACAAAACAAGTAATGAAATTTTTTCCTCCAAAATTAAATAATGTTTTGTTTAATAGGTTACAGATGTGTTTTGGCATTTCTAAAGACAGAGACACATAGATCTAGAGATTCCTTCAGCTTTAGATAACAGAATTCTACCGTTCAGAGAAAGATTTCTCATTAACCACATGTTATAAGGCGCGGTGGAGTTTAAAAACAAAGGATTTGTATGTTTGTGTCAGTGTGGGGGGGCTCGAAAATATTCTAATTTTCAGAAAGGGGGGCCCTGCAGAAAAAGTTTGGGAACCACTGTGTGAATGTGTGTGTGACTGGGTGAATGGGTCCATGACTGTAGAGCACTTCGGGCCTTGTAGGTAGAAAAGCGCTAAGTATACGCCATTTACCGTGTCAGGTGCAGATGTGAAAGTCCCACTCCAATCATCTTTTGATCTAATACTAAAGCCAGTGGTCCTTTAATTATGATCATACTTTTTTTTTTTTGTTTGTTTTTTTGGGAGGGCGGGTTAGTTTTCTAGGATATAGTTTCTGCAGAGCGGCAGGAGTTCATTAGAAATTCACATCTGAGTTGTGGGCGGGACTGTAAGTGCAGGGTTAGCCCCCCATATTTCTCATCATCCATCTGTCTACACACTGTCTCGCTAGCTTACAACCCCTCACACCACCAACATAACATTACTAGTTTTACATAAATGGCGAGCAATTATGAAGCTATCCAATTGTACAAATTTGGGTCAGATGTCAGTTCAGATGGGGAAAAACAAGCTGCTTCTATGTCAACAAATGTTCTAACAGACAAAAGTACTTGTTTTATTTTCAAAAAGACAACAATATTACACTTCATATTAAAGTGTATGCATATTTCAGCAGTTCCAATACTTTATCCGCACATAGAATAGCAACACAAATGTATTTTTTAAATCAAAATGCAGAATAAATCATCACAATCCAAGTCTCAGCCATGTTTTTGTAAAACAAGGCCAAAGGCAAATGAATCAAGAATAGACGTGAATTAGGGTTTCTGTCATGCAATTCAATTCAATTTTATTTGTACAGTCGTCGAAATGTGCTTTGTACCGGTAATTGCGAAGTAGACATAAAATTAAAAGAATCATGAATACATGGAATATTAATAGGAAAATTCTAAACTGAACTGGGCAGCCCTGCCCCTAGACCCTCCTTTGCGGTAAGGAAAAACGCCTAAAAAAACGGATTCCGGAAAAAAAGAAGAAACCTCAGGGGTGTCCACATGAAGGAGGGATCCTCCCCCAGGATGGACAGGCGATGTACTATGTCATGTGCTTTACACAGGTGTAGAAAAAGAAAGAACTAGTGAGACTTTAAACTTAAAAGCTCCCAACAAATTCTAACAAAACATCCTAAGGTAAAGTCCAACAGCAAGTGAACCTGTCAGGGTTCCCCACCTCAGTGAACTAAAAACAACAGAGCATTGTGCTTAGACAATTATACCAAATCTCAAGGGTTGGAGTCAGGTGGAGCCACATGGACCGGAACAAAAGAGAGAAACCCCTCTGATATTTGATGGAAAGAGATACAAAAGAGGACACGAAGCACCAGATGGAAGAAAAATGAAGCCAGTGATGGCAGTAGGGTAAGAGACACCAACAGATATTAAGAGGGATGCGGATGAGGAAGACGTTTGTTTGTTTATACGGTCATGACTTTACAGTGAGTACTCAGGCTTCAAAACTGTCTTGCCATTGCCTGTGGGAGGCTGTAAAAGAGCAGGATGGTCATAAAGCTACAGAAGGGCAGGGTGGATAGATAAAACCATTTAAGTGAAAGAAACATAAAAAAGCTGAGTTTATGGGTGGTGCTTCAGAGGAACAGTGGTCAGTTGTTAATAAGATTATCTCAAGTTTCTCTGTATGTACTCAATTTTCACAAATGCATCTTATATGTCCTGCATGAGTCCGACTCAATAATCCAAACATGAACAGATACACCTTTATCATTTTTATTCTGTTATTCACTCATCACTTGAGTATACTTTAAGAGTCAGTGAAAATGTATTAGTTCCATAAAGAGCGCTCCTATCGTTCAGCATTAAAGTGCTTTTTTTTCCACACTTGAGGCACGTCACAATTCCCCTCTATTAGTGTTTGATTGCTTTTATTTGCAGTTTCACTGTCGTCTGTTGTAGTAGGTAATAACTATTGATTTTGTCATGGTTGTTGAAGAGTAACCATATTTTTAATGTTATATAATCTCCAATTGTCCAATTTCAGAGCATTTGTATTAAATGTGATTCTTGCAGATGACTCACACTATTCCCTCTTTATTTGTACTCCCTTGAGTTGTGCTTTTAGGTTTAGTAAAAGATCGTCTTATTCTTGTTTTTATTTCACTGTGATTTATGAATAATATTTTTCAGCACAGATGTGCGTCTTTTCATAGTTTTTTTTTTTGCTTCATCTCTCTATTAACTCAACTTCTGCTCTTCTGTCTCTGCTTCTCCCTACGTTTCTTTTTGTCCTCTTCCATACCATCTACAACAGAGCCATCCTTTTAATAATATACAAGCTCCTCCATCTCTCCTGGCAGCAGTGGCAGATTCCTACAGGATTCAATCATGGCAGCACTAATGAGATTAGCATGGCTAATGCATATGGCTCCCCACCCTTCCTTCTTGCCTAGCCACTCTCTCAAATGGCCCTCCACAATGCTGTGAAGTGGCCAGAATGAGTGGATTGGGTGGAGTAGAGAATTGTCCTGTGTTTCCATCTGGGCCTCACTGTGTAACACATTTAAGGAGGGGGCATCCCAGTTGAAGCAGGGCAACAGTGAGAGGGGGCCTGACAAGTAAGAAGAGGCTACTGATTAAATGTGGGCCGGAACAGGTATTTTTGGAGGCACATGCAGATGGACTTTGGTTATAGCAATTCAGGAACCAGTAGAACCAGCTCGTGCTCGCTGTTAAATATTCTTTAGCAGCCAGCAAAGAAGCCGGCAGTGCTTTTCCTCTCCGCTGCCTTCCTCAGAAATTCCCGCAGCACCCCCTTCGGACACAAAAGTCTCATACAAGCGTCTTGAGTTGTCTGAGCTTTTGTGATAACACGGAGCAGTTACGTGATAGAAACAACATTTGTGAACATGTGAAACTGCAAATATTGAAATACGAAAAAGCGGGTAAACACTGTTAATTAATTATTTATTAATTATGCGAATAAACACAAACCGACTCATGGAATAGGTCATCCAAAAACACAGCGGCGGATGAGAACAAGTATTGTTTTAAGTTGATTCTGTTAAAGAAAAAGGGAGCATTTGGATGACGTCACAGCAGTTTCTATAGGATATGTCAATGAGCCAGACACAGAGGTGCAAGTGAAAAGCCTGTTCAGCAGTATATAAATTTAGTATTTGTGAAATAAATTTTTATTTTATCATCGTTTAAATGTGTTTTCAAATGTAAACTCAAGCTTTAGTTAACACATGATCTTTTTACCTTTTCAGCAACAGTTCTGTGTTTTATTGCCTGCTTCTTACACCAAACGATGAAGGGGATTCTCTGACACTGTCCTCAGCAGGTAAGGTATGGTGCTGTTTCAACTGAAAACCTGCCCAAATGGTTCATTACATAATACCCCTGATGAACTTTTTAACTTTGAATCTCTGCTTGTAAGTTGTAACTTCCTAATTGTATTCTCAATAAAAGGAGCACAGAGAGCAGCATTCCGTTGAGAGAGAAAAGGGTGATTGGAGTCCTCCATCACGCTTGTTTTTCTCTCTAGAGCACAAGAAACTTTTCTTGTTGGTGTGGTCTCATACTGTGCTTTTCTTTAGTATCTAGATGAATTTATCTGACAATTTTCCAATAAGTAAGCAGTTGGACCGATTTTCCTGTTTGATAACACAACATATACACAGATATATTCAGGTTTCTGCCATGGCACGAGTACTCATCATCATCTATTAAAAGAGACGTCTGTGCCTTATTCAGGCCATGGAGTGGCAGATTACAAGGGAGGATTAATTGATACGGATTAATTGATTTTGGGAAATTGTGAGCTGTGGATCAAACAATTCCACATGACTTTTGATAAGATGTGTGAGGCTGGAAGCGCAAGAAGCATCTTTAATTCGAAATAACTTTTTCCATTGCAGTTTTGCAAAATATGTCAGTTTTGATATGCCCAAAAACCAACTCCTCCAAGCGCAAACACTTTTATTTCTTTTGATAAATGCAAGTTTTATTTTTAATAATGGTGTTTCTATTAAGCGTATTGATTGTCGCAAATCCAATTTGCACAATTTCATAGTTAATGGAAACGCAGCTTATGACTGGTCAATGACTAACTTTCACTTTATGTTCAATGACTTTTTATCTTTATCTAAGCTTATCTAAGCTTTTATCTTTTATCTTTTATCTTTAATCGTATTCCAGATCATTCGTATAGGTATATCTCTATAAGGTAAAAGGTCCCTCGTAAGTCATTACATCATACAAAAAGTCCTGAAAAGTATGAAATATAAAAATCACACTCACTCAATCTGTACAATTTTTCCATTGAGCTTTTTGTTTTATCAAGCACAACTTGGAACAACTTGGCCACCTAACTCAGGCTCAGACTTATATGAAGACAAAATGAATTAAAAGGTCCAAAACGATTAAATCAAGTAGATTTCAGAAGAAAATATGAGAACCATGATCATGTGATTTTTGTCCCATTTCTTTAGGAAATTTTCATTTTAAATTCCCACTCCAATCTTCCTTTACATCTACTGTAAAAATGTTACCAGCTGTCTTTTAATTATGATTGCCAATTTTAGCAACAAAAAAGAAAAAACTCTGCAGAGTGTAATAGTTCATTAGAAATTTACCTCTGAGTTGTAAGCATCATAATTGGAGTAAGCCCATCCCTGCTTTCCGTCATAATGTTGTTTTCTCCTGCTTGCTCAAAACCCCAACCAAACATTACCAGTGGAACAAAAATGACAAGCAACATTGGAGCTATCTAGCTGTAGAGTTTTGAGTGTGATGCCAGCTCAGACAAAGACCAACATGGATCTAGTCGTCTAAAAATGTGTGCATCAGAATGGCGCAGAGCAGGGAGCTTGTGGCCTGCCCAGCATTTTTCTACACTACAAAAAAGGTATTTTTTTTCTCAATTCTTTCGAAAAAATAATTACTCCGAAATGTAATTTTGAGCTTTATTCTCTTCATATATGTCCTCCATTGTGAGAAAATGTCACAAGAACATGTTAAAAACACCAAATACACAATTTCACTGGAATGGGTCATTTAGCGGCTGCAATAGCTTGATAATTTTTTTTCTTAGGAAACTGAAAGGCCCTAGTGTATCTGACACGTTCACACATTTTAGAAATATGTCCAAATGTCCTAATTGACTTCCGGTATGGGTGGACACTGGCATGATTGTTGCCGCTGCTCACCGGTAACCCTTCATCACCGTATGTCACTTCCCTGGATTTTTGGAATGTGAGTTTTCAAGATTCAAGATTCAAGAAGTGTTTATTGCCATATTCAGTGAAGTTTCACAGAATTGGAATTTGCTTCGGTGGCAGTGTGCAACATAAAACAAAAGAACAACATTAAGCAAAAATTTAAAATGACACAATGGTCAGAACAATAAATAAATAGAGTAAGTAGTGCAAAACAGTACCAAAAACAGTGCAAACTGAGAATGATCAAGGTGCAAGTAGTGGGCTGGTGACTGATTGGATATAGAAGTGAAGTTTAGGGGGGGTAGGAGTTAAAAGGTGTTCATGAGTCTGACTGCAGAGGGAAAGAAACTGTTCTTGTGTCTTGAGGTTCTGGTCCTGATGGACCTTAGCCTCCTGCCTGAAGGGAGTAGTTCCAGTAGACCATGTGCAGGGTGAGAAGGGTCGGCTGCTATCCGGCCTGCACGTCCCCGGGTACTGGAGACGTAAAGGCCCTGGATAGATGGAAGGCTGCAGCCGATCACCTTCTCAGCTGATGCACAATACGCTGCAGTCTGTTTATGTCAAAGGTTGTAGCTCCGGCGTACCACACTGTGATGGTGGAGGTGAGGATGGACTCAATGATGGCCGTGTAGAACTGCACCATCATCTGGGCCGGCAGCTTGGCTCTTTTCAACTGCTGCAGGAAGTACATCCTCTGCTGGGTCTTTTTGAGCAGGGAGCTGATGGACGGCTCCTACTTGAGGTCCTGCGTGATGGTGGTGCCGAGAAATCAGACGGAGTCCGCAATGGTGATGGGAGAGTCTGTCAGGATGAGAGGGGGTGAGGGGGCTGTGACTTTTCTGAAGTCCACTATCATCTCCACTGTCTTCTGGGTGTTCAGCTCCAGGTTGTTGATGCTGCACCACGACACCAGCCGGTCCACCTCCCTCCTGTAGGCAGACTCATCATCGTTAGAGATGAGCCCGATGAGGTTGGTGTCATCTACAAACTTGATCAGTTTAACAGAGTCATGGCTGGAGGTGCAGCAGTTGGTGTACAGGGAGAAGAGCAGAGGAGAAAGTACACAGCCCTGTGGAGATCCTGTGCTGATAAATTGAGACATTCTTTCCCAGCCGCACACACTGCCTCCGGTCTATAAGGAAGTCAGTGATCCACCTGCAGGTAGAGTCAGGCACGTTGAGCTGGTGGAGCTTTTCCTGGAGCAGAGAGGGGAGGATAGTATTGAGTGCAGAGTTGAAGTCCACGAACAGGATCCTAGCAAAGGTTCCCAGAGAGTCCAGATGCTGCAGGATGAAGTGGAGGGACAGGTTGATAGCGTACAGACCTGTTGCCTCTGTAGGCGAACTGCAGAGGGTCCAGGAGGGGGGAGGTGAAGGATTTGAGGTGGGGGAGGACCAGACCCTCGAATGACTTCATGACTACAGACGTAAGTGCCACAGGCCTGTAGTCATTGAGACCAGTTCTACGGGGCTTTTTGGGGATAGGGACTATGGTGGATAGTTTGAAGCAGGCCTGGACATGGCAGGACTCCAGGGAGGTATTGAAAATGTCTGTGAAGACCGCTGCCAGTTTGCCTGCGCAGTGTTTCAGAGAGGCAGGGGAGATGCCATCCGGGTCAGGAGCCGGAAAAACTTGAGCTCCTCCTCTTCTGTCACTGAGAAGACAGTGGGGTTAACCAGAAGATTGTGAGTATGTGTGCGTGAGTGCATGGGTGGGACGGACCTGGGGGCTGGCTCGCTGGGACCCTCTGTGGCTTTCCCTCCCCGTCACAGAGAGGGGAGGGCACTGAGAGGGTTGGGGAGGGGGGCTCAGATAATATATGGTGGTGGGGAGTTTGTAATTAATGGCAAGGAGTTATAGGGAGTGGCTGTGGGTGCGGCGATCTCTGATTGCCTCGGATCACGTGCCGAGGAGCACAGCTTGCGGAGGCGGGTGGGTGGCTATGTCGGGTTCTGGGAGGCCCTGGCTTCGTCCCTGGCCCTTGTCTCGGTGTCCAGCGCCGGTGGCCTCCATGGCTGCCGACTGGTACGGCTAAGCGCTCCTGTCCTGTGGCCTCTTTGGGCTGGACACCGGCCAGCCCCTATGCCTCTGGGTGTTGGGGCCCTTGGCAGGGAGGGGGCCTTCTATGCGCCTGGCTGGTTGGGTGGGCGGTCCCCTCTCCCCCTCCCGGGCTGCCTGGGTCCGGATGCTGGGGGCTCCTGGCCTGGGGGTCTCTCCTCCCCTCTCCTGGTCTGGCTGGGTAGGATCTGGTTCCCCTTATGAACACACGGTTCACTTCGGCAGCATGCATGTATCCCTCCCACCCACGTGCAAGTGCACACTGCCACGCTACCCTATCTCCTTCATCCCTCCTCCCTACTTAGTGTAGTGATGGACAACAGATATTTTCCACTCATCTTAGTGCATCAGATTTTCATCTTTGATGTAATATTTGTCTTTCCAGCTTAGATCTGGTATAATTATTTTGGCACCAAATCACTTATTCAAATCAGTGCTTGTATCCCCCACTTTATCACCTTTCTTCCTTTTACTCTCCCCCACACACACACACACATTCTTTCCCTCTAATGTAACAAATAAATAAAAAAGTAATACAACAAAAAGGGGTTAATACAAATCTACACTCTGGCTTCTATAACCTCTTTTTGTGATAGTAAAACCTGTCCAACACAAAAGGCTTTCAGCTCTAATATGTTTGCTGGACAGAACAAGTGAAGGATTCTCCCTTCCACGGCGCGGAGATACATTCCGCGTGGTTTCTCGTCTGCATTTTCAACAGGACTGTCTAAACCCATCATCGCCTGGTCATCCGCCCATCGTCATCATCACAACATAGACGCCTGTGGACCACAACGTTCGTAACCTGGATTGAACCGGCAGCCATGGATGGTCCCGCCGCCCATCTCAACACCGCTACTGTCAACTTCGGTCTCATTAACTTCAGCTCACTTTCGAGCAAGAGTCAACTGATGCAGGACTTAATTTCTGACCGCAAATTTGACTATCTCTGTTTAACGAAAACCTGGCAGCATCCAAATGAATTTTCACAACTCAACGATTCCACACCTTCGCACCTGCACAGTCGTGAGTCAGCAAATATTACATCGAGAAGTGGAAAGTCCTGCAGTTGAGATCCCTTCCTTCAGCTCCATGGTCATTGCCTGCTGCATGCTTCCTGGCCCCACCCCAACTGTTCTGGCTGTGGTTTATCGCCTTCCTAAGACAAACTCTGTCTTTGTGAATGAACTTTGAACTCTTCTCTCCCATCTCTCATCCCTCTCTCACAATGTCCGCCAATGTTGGGTGATTTTAATGTTCACTTGACAATAGCCTTCTCACTTTCACTAAGACTTCAGCTCCGTAATTTTAAGCTTGGACCTTAACTTCACCCAGCATGTATGTTTCTCTAACCATTCTAAAGGACATATTTTAGATTCAGTCTGCTGCACTGGATTAACCCCCACTAATTGCTCTGCTGATGAAATTCATGTAACTGATCAGTTTCTTGTATCATTTAACATCTCCATCAGTTTATCTGTCACTAAACCCTCCCGTCTCATCTCTTTTCGGAATATTAAGAATATCAATGTGGAAAGCACTTTCCTCAATCTTACGTGATATTCCAATCCCTAACTTTTTTACACCAAACCCTGATGAACTTCGTCTCCTCCTACAACAAACTACTGATTCTCTTAACCATCTTGCTCTGTCAAACTCTTTCTCTCCCTCTCTGATCATCCCTGGCTCACCTGAAAACAAGTCACATAAGAAAGCCAAAGGATTGTTTGCCAGCTGGAAACAGCTCTACAAAAGAAACTGGTTTAACCGTTCTAAGAAATCTATATATCACACTTATCACTCAGTAGAAGGACCTGGTTTCTACCACAAAAAACAAACTACTTTTCTGAACTCATTTCCCTGCATAACAAGACAACTATAAAACTCTCTTCTCTCTGATGAACACTATTTTCAACCCCCCTGACTCTCTCCCTCCCCATTTCTTTTTCACTAAAACCTGTGCTCCCTCATGTCTTTCTTTAATCAGAAAATTCAAATCATCCATCAACAGCTTAGCTCTTCTCTCCTCCCTCCCATCCCTGACTCTTTCTCTCTCAATCGCATGATTTCCTTCTTTCAACTGCCTGATAACAATGATATTTCCTCCCTCATCCTAAAATCCAAACCCACCACCTGTTATCTTGATCCCCTCCCAACATCCTTAGTTATAGCCTGCCCCCCCTCTCTCCTTCCGCTTATTACCATTATTCATTACTTACTAACATCTGGTACTGTCCCATCACTTTTTAAAATGGCACTGTTAAACCCATCCTGAAAAAACCTGGTTCAGATCCCAACTTATTCAATAATCTCCGTCTAATTTCCAACCTTCCCTTCATTTCCAAAATACTTGAGAAAATAGTCGCCTCCCAACTCTATGATCATTTGAAACACATTAATCTTCTTGAACCTTTCAGTTTGGCTTCCGCCCTTCCTACAGCACTGAAACTGCTCTGCTTAAGATAACCAATGATCTTATCATCGCAGCTGATTCTGGCCTCCTCACCATCTTCACCCTCCTTGAGTGCCTTCGATACCATCTCTCACTCTATCCTCCTCCAAAGGCTCTCCTCCCTCGGCATCCCCTCCACCCCCCTCCGTTGGTTTCAATCCTACCTCTCTGACCAAACCCAATTCATTCAGCTTAAATCATTCAAATCTTAGCCTTCCTCTGTCTCTTCTGGTGTCCCCCAAGGTTCTGTCCTTGGTCCTCTTCTTTTCATTACTTATCTTCTACCCCTTGGCAATATCTTCCGCAAATTTAATGTTAATTTTTAATGTTTTGCCGATGACACCCAGCTCTATGTATAAAGTACACCTGACTCCTCTCTTCCACCCTCCTCCCTCCACTCCTGTATATCTGAAATAAAAAAACTGGTTCACTTCAAACCTTCTCAAACTCAATAGTGATAAAACCGAGCTACTTCTAGTAGGTTCCAAATCCACCCTCTCCAAAGCCACAAGTCCAACTCTTTCCATCGATTCGTCTTCTGTCTCCCCGTCCCCTCAGGTGAAGAGTCTGGATATCACCCTAGATAGCTCTTTATCTTTTCAGTCCCACATCAATAACATTACACGGTCAGCCCATTTCCATCTACTCAACATTAATCGTCTACGCCCCTTCTCACTGTCCCCTCTGCTTCTATCCTGGTTCACAGTTTGGTCACTTCCCGTTTAGATTACTGTAGTTCTCTCCTCTTTGGTCTCCCCCAAAAAACCCTCAATAAGCTTCAACTGGTCAAGAACTCAGCTGCCCGCATCATCTCCAGAACCCCCTCCTTCAGTCATATCACCCCAGTTCTCCACCAGCTGCACTGGCTTCCCATAACCTCCAGACTCCAATTCAAACTCCTCCTGTTCACCTTTAAGGCCCTCCATAACCTGGCTCCTCCTTATCTCTCTGACCTCCTCCATATCAAAACCTCCTCTCGTTCTCTTCGGTCCTCCTCCTCTGTTCAGCTCTCTGTTCCTCCGGCCCGCCTTGTCACCATGGGAAGCAGAGCCTTCAGCTGCTCTGCTCCCAAACTCTGGAATTCCCTCCCTCCTGACCTCCGTAGCATAGATTCTCTTCCAACATTCAGATCAAAGCTCAAAACTCATCTTTTTATTTCTGCCTTCCTTTTTTGATTCACTTTCGATTCTTGTCTTTTATAATTATTGTGCTTTTAATGTCTGTTTTTAACCATAACCTTTAACCAGTGTCCTTGAATTTCATGAAAAGCCCTTTAAATAAAAAGGATTATTATTATTATTATTAAAGCCATTCTCCACAGATATGGCCATGTAGATTATTATGGTTGTAATCAAGATGTTTACTTAGTATCCGTCAAGTAAATATTCAAGCATATGCTACGTTTTCTGCATATTTCATAAACATGTAATTACATGAGACAACTAGGAGAGCAATGATCTTTTAAACTTACGGTATTTAAAAACACTCCATTAGAGAGAACCAAAAAACACCCTATGAAAAACATAAAGTTCAAAAAGTCAGACTGTTGCCATTGCACTCAGTAGCTGACAAAATCTTTCAAATATACTCAAGTCAAAGTACATAAATGCACCCACCTGCATGCTAGATAAGAGCAAATGCATCCTGGTCAAGGTGAACACTGAGAGTGCTAACCCCAGGCTCTGGAAGCATGAATGAACCTTTAATCAAATCACGTCAGAACCCGACCACTCGGAGCATACTAAAGATTGCAGTTGACTTGTGGAGGGAAGGATCTCTGAGCCATTAGTGATTGCAGGAAATTATTTTTGCACCTCGTTGAAAAACAAAAATAAGTGCTTAAAAACAGTGCTTAAAACATTTGACACTGAAGCAGAATCTAATAATGACTAAAGCAGTCTACCCAAAGCAGAGCAGGCACATGCAAATGGCATGTCAATAATTACGAGTTTGACATTTATCTTTAATGCATTCACAGTTTGTTTATTGTTACAACAGAGGGCACCCAGGTGTGACCCTGATTACCTCTTCTGTTGGAATGTTAAATATACACTTTTCATTACTGGGAAAATTGTGGTTTATTGATGTTATTGATGATTCCCTTGGTAAAAGTGGGGAAAATATAAAGCAGGGCCTGTATTACAATTCTTTTGTAATATCTGAATAAACATATAGAAACAGATTTTCCATCTATATATTGTTATATAATTTTAAACATGAGTTAGTTTCTCATATATTTAAATATCTTTCTTAATGTATTGCAATATACATCTCCAAAGTGGTCATTCAGAAAACTAATTTTTGCCGCCAAGTCACAGCAAACTTCATTAGTTTGCAAGAGTTCTGAACTTGTTAAAAAGAGTCATTATTTATAATGGTCACTAATTTTTTTAAACAAATCTTAGTTGTTGCCATGATCCTAAAATATAATCTAGGCACATAATAAAAACAGCTGAAGTGCATTACATTGCCTTCCAAAAAGAAAAATGAAAAACACACGGTACTGTGTGATTGGTTCCTTTACCTTACTAAACACTGTCCTAGCCTATATTGATATGCAACGACTTCAACTTTTATTTGCTGTTTTTTTTTTTTTTTACAAAAAAGGGCAAAATAAAACTGTGTTAAACATTAAACACATTAAATTTAAATCTTTGTTTTGTTCAAATAGCACTTAAAGAAATTGTTACTTTTTTGTTTTGTTTTGGGGCCAGTGACGTGCGGTGAGGTTAATGGCTGGTGAGGCACTGACGTCATCAGTCAGATTTACAAACATATGAACCATACTGAGTAACTTATTCACCATTTGATTGACAACAGTTAACGTGTTTTGTTTAAAATATCATTTCAACATGTTTTTTTTTCATATACAAACTGCAGCATAGAAAAAAATCACAAACGTTATTATCGTCTTACCTTTACTTGTAAATAAAGTCCATACGCCGCTCCTTCTGAAGAAAATGACTTGCCGCTTGCTATCACTTCTTCTAGTATTTTTTAGCGTCATAATCTCAGGGCTCACTGGCGCCCCCTAACATGAGGCACGAGAACTGCTGGCCTCACCCAGCAGCTTTTTCGCCGGCGTTTAGCGCTCAGCACAAGAAACACGTCCCTCACATACAGTTATTTATAAAAACAAACACTTTACATCATATACATCTGCTAAATTATGCAAACTCAGCTCATATAGTACGAGTGATTGAACCGATATACAGAGAGACAGCAGTACCATCTGACTACATAGGTATTGCGCAATCCAAGGTGAGGCTCAGCGGGCTGGTGCCTCATCGCACGTCAAATGCGGAAATTCAGCGATTTTGAAAAGAAAAAAACACCCAAAAATGGTAAAGTTAAATGGAAAATGACTGCAAAGCACAAATTACTGATTGAATATAATAAGTGAATTTATTTTTTCTCTTTTCTTCCCATAATGACAGGTGAGGCACAGCCTCACCTGCCTCTCCTGACTGCACGTCACTGTTTGGGGCAATGCATAAAATAAATGAATCATGATTTGTAATTACATCAGTCACTTACAGTGTGGGTGTGTTTTCCTGTGCAGAAGGGAATTTTCATCAAATTTAATTATTTGGGATTTCTCTCATTTTTGTCTTTCTTCAATAATGAGCCTGGTTTTTACAGCCCTGGTAAAAACATAATGAAATGTACAAAGTATTAATTCTGTAGCTTGTAGTAAGAAAAATTTGGATTGTTTAGAAAAGTGCTCCTACTATTTGTATGTGTTAAATTAGAGAACACTGGGCCTAATGTTTTTTTTTTTTCTTCCCTAATTGTTCAGGATTAAAAAAATCCCCCTTGTGGTGCAAGTCTGTTATAATGAGAAAACTTCGTAAAGCCAACTTTTTCAATGATGTAATGAAAATATATCCACATAATGATAAGAATCAGAATTAATTTTACATGGTGATACAATGACATTGTAGCAGCCTTGGAGTGGTGTAGATAAAATAAAATAAAAAAACTGTAACTCACATCTCTAATCAAAATATGTACAATATGTACAGAAAAAACAAGGCATTAAATACGTATGAACAAAATAGAATGGCATGAGTTGAGTTGCCATGAGCGCAGCATAATAAATATTGTGTGTTATTGCACAGAATCCCGGTTATTGCACAAAAGTCAGTTACCTGCATGTGTTGTAGTCAGTAATTTAGTGTTTGTAAAAAGTCAGAGCGGGGTGTTGTTGGTGGAAGTATGTGTATTCCGTATAATGATTGCCTTTGGAAAAAAGATGTTCCTTAGTCTGTTTGTCCTGCATCGGATGGACCTGTACCTCCTTCCAGAGGGCAGCAGTTCAAACAGAGGGAAAGCAGAATGGGTGGAGTCAGTGATGATGCTAGTCACTCTGCTGAGGCAGCGTGAGTGGTAGATGTCCTTCAGTGAGGGGAGAGGGCAACCGATGATCCTCTGCACTTTACGTCTTTACCACTCTCTGGAGGCTCTGTCGTTCTGCTTCAGTGCAGTGGGAGAACCACACTGTGATGCAGTAGGACAAGATGCTCTGAATGGTTGAGCGGTAGAAGGTTACCAGCAGCTCCTGGCTCACATTGTTCTTCCTGAACCTTTTCAGGAAGTACAGGTGCTGCTGTGCCTTTCTGACGACAGCCATGGTGTTCATAGACCATGTGAAGTCAGCCGAGATGGTGGTGCCCAGGAGGCAGAAGCTGTGGACCCTCTCCACACAGTTTCCGTTGATGTAGAGTGGGGGTGGATCTGCTCTGTTCTTCCTGAAGTCCAGGATGAACTCCTTGGTGGTGTTCAGGATGAGGTTATTAGCCTGTGACACCACCTGGACAGTTTCAGGACACCATCTCTGTAGGCCGTCTCATCACCCTCTGAGATCAGCCCCACCACAGTAGTGTCATCTGCAAACTTCACTATGGTGTTACTGGTGTGGGCTGGTCTGCAGTCTGCTGTGTAGAGCTTGTACAGAAGAGGACTCAGCACACATCCCTGTGGGGAGCCTGTGCTCAGCATCTGGGTGGAGGACAAGTAGGGTCCGAGTTTAACTGTCTGTGGTCTGTTTGTATGGAAGTCCTTGATCCAGGTACAGGTGAGTGGGTGGAGTCCTAGGTCAGACAGTTTGCTGACCAGAATATCAGGAATTATTGTGTTGACGGCTGGGCTGTAGTCCACAAATGATTACTCCTCCTACCATATTTAGCCTTTACATTTGTTTTTCCAGAGCATGGCAACCCAAGCAAAAGTTGCTAATTTGAAACTACTGTTTTGCCCTCTCAACTCTCACAAGTCTGTTGTTTTTCTTTAACTCGTTGGGAAGAAAAAGGGGGAAAACATACATATTGGAAAACTGTAGGAGAGTTGGAAAAATGAATCTTAGAGTTGGAAAAATAAATCTCAGACTCTATGGTGAAATCTTCAGTAACTACAGAAGCAATTGGTGTCTTTGAAAACCCATTAAAATTTAAATTGTGTTTTGGGGTTTTTAACATGTATTCAGTGCTGCCAACCTTTCATAAAAGTTTGGGTGAGAATCAGAAAAAAGAAGTCACTTGCCTCGTAAGACAAGGCAAGATTAGTTTTGTGAAAGGGTTGTAAAATAAAGCACTACAAGGTAAGAAAAATGATTAAATGAAAAGTAGTATCTGGCACGCAGGAAACCAGGGTTTGTTTGCCAGGGGGAGAATGAACCATCAGTGGAGATGGGGCAATGACCATAATAATGGTAGCAGTGAGGCCTACCTCATAACCCATGAGAGACATGCTGACCAAACAAGGTCTACGTCAGGTCCATGTAAAATGTAAAGTGGGCTACTGGAACAAGACAGAAATGGACTAGATATTAGAAGGTTCTGTTGGAATGCTCCTACTCCAGAAATCCCACCCAGAGAGGTTACATGCAGAGAATGTGAAGTGAATGGATACTCAGAAACCCACAATCAAGGCTAACTGCCAAGCAACTTGTAGCTCAATGTTCTAACATACACAAACAAACACTCCTATCAAAACTTGAGATTGTGGTACAACACAATTGCAATACATCGGAAGAGCCAGAACACCAGGTCAGAGAGGAAGCTATACCACACTCCCAGCCCCAACAACCAAAGATACGCTAGACAAAATCCTGTCACAGTCAATTGATATACCACCTGAAAGTCTCCAAGAAACTGTGAATGAAACATTGAGGACAATACTTACCACAACAATAACAGAAACCAAAGAACTGGTTTAGACTTAAGCAGCAGTGATCCACAACATGGAAGCTCATGTTAGGCATCATTGGAACAAAGATAAATAGGCGTATCGATCAATACATGAGCAACAAACACACAGAAGGGCATTGGTAGAGAATCCAGAGGAGCCAAACACCGACTCCTGGTTGACTGAACAGTCCCTCAAGACTGCAGGTCACGACACACCAACCACAGCCTGGATTGATTACAAGAAAATCTATGACTAAATGCCACACATGTGGATCACCGAATGCTTTGTGCTGTACAACATCAACAAGATTCTAAGAGCCAGCAACGATGTGGTGTAGTCAGTAAGCATGTTTTGCTGGAGCAACCAGCCACACCATTACCTGGAGGACTCTGTGTGAAGAGCTGTTTGGTAACATTACCAAATCACTCACCTTACAAGCTTCCAATCATAATTTCTAATGAATCAGAAAAAACAGTCACACTCATGCCACTTTCTACCCTTGCAGAATTCACCGTGTCTCCGTCGATCCTCTCTCAACGTGTCTCCAGCAACGCACACCAGGAACCAGATGTAAAGCTGGATTTTGAATTCGGAGATTCTCCAATACCATCAGAGTGGAGAGATCAAGTCATCACTAAGCTGAAGCAGATTCCTGAGGTGTTATTGCATCATGACCTTGACTTTGGTCGAACGGATAAAGTTAAACATCATATTCACGATGGGACTCCGTTTAAACATCGGGCTAGGCCGATTCACCCTCGGGATATTGAGGCTGTCCGCAATCATCTGCGTGACCTGTTGGAAGCAGGAGTCATAAGAGAATCTGAATCGCCTTTCTCTTCACCAATTGAGGTAGTCTGAAAGAAGAACAGAGACGTGAGGCTGTGCATTGACTATCGTAAGCTGAACCTCCACACTATTAAAGACGCTTACGCGCTCCAAAATTTGGAAGAGTCATTCTCAGCACTCACAGGTTCCCACTGGTTCATTGTCCTTGACCTCAAGTCAGGATACTATCAGATTTAGATGGCAGAGGAAGACAAACCCAAGACAGCGTTCGTGACTCCACTTGGCTTCTGGGAATTTAACCAGATGCCACAGGGTGTCACCAATGCGCCAAGCACGTTCCAACGGCTTATGGAGAGGTCTATGGGAGACCTTCACCTGAAAGAAGTCCTTGTTTTCCTGGACGATCTTATTATCTTCTCCAACACCCTGGAAGAACATGAAGACCGTCTAATGAGGGTACTTCACCACCTAAAAGACTATGGACTGAAGTTAGCCCTTGAAAAGAGCAAGCTTTTCCAAACATCTGTTCGTTATCTCAGTCATATTGCCTCAGAGCACTACAGCATTCCTGAGCGTTTGCACACTGATGAAGGTCCAGACTTTGAATCCCACCATATCAAAGAGCTCTTTGTCATTGCTGGCATAGAGAAAACATGGACCACGCCATACCACCCTTGTGGGAACCCTCCCATAGCAAAGCAAAACTGAAGAGGAGATCTCGTTTCTCTTCTGAGTGGCTGCTCAGAAGAGATGAGATGTTAAAGAGACGCTCTTTCTTCTGCTCTGCTACTTTAATGAGGAGGAAGCCATGTTCTTGTAGAAAATGCAGACGAGGTCCAGCTGCAGCAGGTGCCGTTGACTCCAACTGTTATTTATGTGGTAAGTAAAGTTTCAAATATATTATATTATTCTAAAGGTTTTGTCTTTGTACACTGTACATGAGTGACATGTTTACTTTATCCATTGTTCTGTCTTTAAGACAGTCTTGCTTTTCCCCAAGGAGGTTCATGCTGAGTTTGGACCACTCCATCGTACACAACAGCATTGCAGCACTGTGCCTGATGTTCAGAAGCTACTTCTGCTTTAACAGTCATTATCCAACTGAGCTGGCTTCAACCCTGGAGTTTCTGCAAAGGTACATATTTATGAGTGCTGTCATGCGATTCATTTTTGGGTGTGGTTAGTTAATCATGACCTGCAGTTAATTATTCTAATTAATCTTTTATTAATCTAACTCAGGGCTGCTCATGCCTGGTCCTTGAGATCTACCAGCCTGCCTGTTTTCCAACTCTCCCTGAATTGCTTGCTGCTGATTACCTGGACCAGGTGTGTTCATTTAATCAGTATGTGGAGACATCTGGTTGAGCTGATCAACAGCTAGCAGGGCTTGGAGATCTGGAAAACAGGCAGGGTGATAGATCCCAAGGACCAGGAATGAGCAGCCCTGGCCAACTTAAAATTTAGCTGTGAAAAGCCTTATTTTGGGGTAATTTGATTTAAATAGCAAGATTGTGTCACAGTAAAAGAAATATAAAATACAATTTAAAGGGTGGCTTTATGAAGTTTTCTTAGTGTAACAGACTTTGTTCCAACCTTTACTTTTGTACCACTAAGTGGTAATTCTTCAGTCTCAAACAGAACAAAGACGTATGCCAAAGTGCTCTAATTTAAAAAACTAATGGAAATATTCTGAATAATCCAAAAATATTGACCATAAACTTCTTAATTATACAATATATGTGTTGAAATACCTTCTTCCACAGTTTGCAGTCTGACACGATCAGCCCTCGGCATCCCAATTAAGACATGGGCATTATTTTTCCCTTGTTAAGAGCCAACCATGCAAAATGTGAATTTTGATAATTTCTTAAATGTTTGATCTGGACTGTATCATGAAAAATGAAATGAAACAGATTTGAACCTTATTTGTTAAATATTTAATGCCCATAGTATGCTGCATTTCAATTCTTTTAACTGAAACAGATGTCCTCTCAAGCGACATGTGGCTGCTTTCAGGGATGACAGAAACATAGTCTCATGGTAGCATTACTTTTATAAAACTACAGTTTGCTTCTAGCTTGAAGTGTTATCTCTGTTATGTGCTGTCTATTATCAATTTACTCATGCCAGATTTTAATGTTCTTGTCTTACAGCTTATGTCCTAAGATGTGCCACTCTACCTGGTTGGGAACAAATTGAAGAGGCCAAGCTCAAGAAAGCCTTTGTCAACAAATGTAGGGCCAGAACAGGTTCTAAGGCCACTACTATGATCTACAGTATGCGGACTGGTTTCTCTTCCATCTTTTTTTTTATTTTTTATCTTAATTTGGTTCTCAAATTGGTTCATGGATTTGGTAGGGTGCAAGTTTCAGAGAATGTTTTTATCAGGTACTTTTTTACATGGTTACATAATCTTGTTTTTTTCCCCTTGTGCCTCAGCAGTGCTGTCAGTGTGTTTGTTGTTTAAAATCTGGAAGTATTCATGACCAGGATGTCAACCAGATTGAGTATGCCACGGTTCATGTACTTAATGCATTTAATATTTTAAAAAGTGTCTAATACTTCTACCACAATTCAAATGCTATACTGATGATGGTGCTGCCCAAATAAAGTGTAAAGCATTTACATTTTTAGTTTTGTTTTACTGTTACTGTATATCAGTGGTCTCCCATCCTGGTCCTTGAAGGTCACTGTTCTGGATGTTTTAGCTGTTTTCCCGCTCCAACAGATCTGCTGCAGTGGTTGAATTGCCTCCTCAAGTTCTGCAAGAGGTGGTTAATCACCTGTTAATTCACATCTGGGGAGCAAAGAAACATCTAAACCCTGCAGGATGGTGGCCCTTGAGGACCAGGATTGGCGACCACTGCTATAAAACTAAATTCTCTTTTTTCTCAAATATATCTCAAATATCCTTCTCATTAACGGCTTTGGTAAGACATTCAAGAGAAATGATTTAGACATGAAAGAAACATCAGACAGACAATGATGAGATCTCTTTTAGGACTCATTCTTCTCAGATTTGTCTCATGAGTGTCTTAGATTCGTCTCTCCCACTTCTTAATTATTGCTCAAACCGTTATCTCAACTCAACCTCATTTGTCTCAGTGATGTCTTTTCTCATTATAGCTTATCTCTTGCTCCTAAGGGACCCTTAGGAGCAAGAGTTCAGAAGCAAATGATCACAGAATGATACGAATATGAGACGCTCAAACTGATCTCAAGAGACGAGATCAAGCAACACATGAGCAACAGACTCTTCCTATGGGCTGTAGAGAGGTTCAATCGGACATTGTTCAGCAAGCTTGATACTCTGGAGCCAGAGCAGAAGAGGAGGTGGAAGGAGTATGTTAAGCCACTGGTGCATGCCTACAACTGTACCAGAAACAAAGTCGCTGGCTACACTCCTTACGAACTCATGTTTGGTCGCTCTCCACAGGGGCCAATTGACTTAACCTTCGGCCTTCCAATTCGAGACACGCCATCAACCTCGCACTCTCAATATGTGCAGAATCTTCGCTCTCAGCTGGAGGAGAGTTACCAGCTGGCCTCCAAATCAGCAGCAAAATCCGCTGATAGGAACAAAAAGCGCTTTGACCGACGGGTCAGACCATCTCTCCTTGAGGCGGGGGATCGAGTGCTCGTCCGAAATGTGCGCTTTCGGGGTAAACACAAGTTAAAGGACATATGGGAGGAGGGTGTGTATGTTGTTGTGAATCGGGTTTGAGATCTCCCTGTTTACATTGTACGACCTGAAACTGACTTCTCATGCCGAACCAGGACTCTTCACAGAGACCTTCTATTACCGTGTGGATTTTTGCCTGAGGAGCCAGGCATTCCACATGCAGTTGCTGTGGACCGACCCCGAACTCCGAGTCAGGGAAGGCCTGTTGAGGATATGGACGAGTGTCAGAGTGATGAATAGGAGGGGAGTTTTCCTTGTGTGTCGTCTCCCCAACCTGAAACACTATATGTCACTGGCACTCTTCCGGTCACACCAGCGACCGGCAGCACTGCGGTACCTGAATCTGTCTTCCTACCTGAAAGGGATTTGCCAGTTAAAGGGTCCTCTGAGGAGGCTGTTGCCATTGAACCCCCTTCATTCCATGGGGAAGAACAGGGTGATGTCCCTGCCAGGTGACCATCCTGAACAGAATCCCTTGGACATCCACTGGGTCCCAATCCCTCCTCCAGCCCCCCAGAGACATTAGAGACATCCTCCTGTTCTTCCGCATGGAATGAAGGGACCTAACCTAACCAAACCTAAGGGTGCACATGCTGTTGTTGAGGTGAATGTTAGATAATGTCTATTAATGATCAGTGCAAAAATGAATATATACGTAGACACACTTGTGCGCTTAGGGTTGCCATGTGATGTGTGGCTGGACATGTTGAGTGTTTAAGTGTGTTGTACAGATCAGTAATAATGTAGTGTGGCTGAGTTATGTGGCAAAATACGTGAGCGAAGGGGTAGGGTAGATCGTGTGGGAAAAAAAGAGAGGAAAGGAGTATAGAGGGGGAAATGAGTAAGGAAACAGGGAGTGTAAAAACAGAACAAACCTATTATGAAGTGAGAGAATAAGATTGGTGGTGATATCAACTAAAGTGAAAAACGTTTATGCCCTGTGAGTTACGACCAGTGTCTCAAACATAAACATAAACTATCACCTGTGCAGAGGGTGTTAGGAGTGTGGATACATAACTGTTTATTTAGTAGAGCCAGAGGGTGACATTTGAAGCTGTCCATTCATGTAAAGCCGGTCCACAGAGATGACAGCGTGGGCCCCTTCACTCAGAAATTTCTTCCTGATGGGGAAACGGATCTTTCGGCGCTCCAAGATTTCATTTGGGTAGTGATTATCCATTCTGAAGTGAGTCCCCCAGATCTCCCTGCCTCAAAGCCTCACCTCTTCTTTCTCCTTATGGAGCACAAATGTGGCCCCAATGGGTCTTGGCCTGCTTCTTCTTTTGTATTGCTTCTCCCATGCGGAACAGACAGTGAAAGTTGATGGACTTAACTTTCTCCTCTTTTCTCCTCTTAAGCTTGATCTGGATGAAGCTTTAAATTTTTTCCTCTGCATTTTCTTCTGGCGTTTCTTGTATTTCCATGACCACCAAGTTATTTCGCATTGACCTTGACTGAAGATTCGGAAGGTTTTTCTTGATCTTCTTGTTTTTTATCTGAGAGTCGGCTCATTCCATCAGCGAGGAATTTTACCGATTCTCTCAGCGCTGAGTTCTCTGCGGACAAAGTTTCCAGTTGCTTCTGGGAGAATTCCTGAAAATATCTAGGTATTTCCAACAGCAATCAAATTAGCATGTAAAGTAGTATCTGAGAAAAAAAAAGACATCCGCTAGTATATCCCATGCGTTGGACTCGAACTGCGTCTTCTGTGGGGAAGGGGATTCCTCCAGACGGCTCCACTTGCTGGAGGAAGTAGACTTGCCTGGTTGGGTGTTTTTTTTCCCATGTTGAAGTGCTCGTACTGGTCATCGATTTGGCGCATCAGGCTATCCAGATCCTCCTCGCTGGTCTCCAGGACAGTCTGGAATTTCCCTCTGTAAATCTGAGGTAAAATGTCACACTGCATCGGTGCATTTATTTCAAAAAAGGGGGGAAAAAGAGATGTAGCTTGGTTTGTTTGTTTTCAGGAGTAGATCATCTCATTTTCCAGCAAGGTCTCGGACAGATCCATGTCACTGCTTCATGCGGTCCCGGAGACAAAGGTTATAGTAATGCTGGAGGCTATAACCGCACACGTGAATTCCCTGCGGATAAATCTCTACCTGTTCATAAAAAAGGTTACGTGCAGTTTCTGATGCGTCTGCAGTCTTTGTTGTTCCAGCTGGATATTAGTGCCCACAGACAATTTCCGGAACATTTTTGCTCCAGTACAGGGAAATTCTTTCAGACAGGAAGTGATTTGTGATCTCATTTGTACTCAACCCCCAGGGAAGCTTCAAAACACTCACTCTTTTCCTTTCACTCTACTTGTATTGATTGGGTAACATGCAGAAATGGACATGTTAAGTAAAAAAAAAACACTTGGAAAAAAATGAGAGCAAACACAAGAATCTTAATGATGATTATTGGATCTCAAAGCTACTATGAAAATCAAAGGGAAACAAATCAATCATTTTTTTATCTGTGCTGGATTATGGTGATATTCTGCATATGAATGCCACATCTTCATGTCTCAAAAAATGTTGTATCATGTATCATGCTTCCCTGAGGTTCACTACCAACTGTAGATCTATGACGTATCATTGTGACCTGTATACAAGAGTACATTGGCCTTCTCTGGCCACCAGAAGGCAGGGACATTGGCAAACCTTTTTTTTACAAGGCCTTGCTTGGATTACTGCCTCCCTACATGTGGAATCTTACTCCTTAAGATCTAAAGACAAGTTGTTGCTTTCTGTTACATTTACCCGCGCAGGGCTGGGGAAAAAAAGCCTCTGTCCACTCTGCTCCTTTTGCTTTGAATATGCTGCAGAAAGACTGGAAACTAATTGAACTGCTATCTTTAAATGTTTTTAAGAACAAGCTCAAAGCATCAGAGACAGAAACAAAAATATGCAACTGCTTTTTATGACATTTGTGGTCTTAATGATGTTTGTTTATATGTATTTTTTGTATTGAAATGTACTGCCTCTTGGCCAGGACTCCCTTGGAAAATAAGTTTTTAATCTCAATGGGATTCCTGGTTAAATAAAGGTTTATTAAAAACAAATGGATTGTGGACGCCTGGGCTAAGGTACCTGCTTTAACTGTTGACTGACTGTAGACTTGTTATGCGCCTTATGGAAAATACGGTACTGGTTTATGGGTCAGTTTATGGGTCAGTTTCATGATGGCTTTTTGGGGGGCCTTGATATGTCTTGTGCTAAAGGTAGTTCTAAAGGAAGTATTTTTCATCCAATCATTGTGAATTCATATTGTTTTTCTAATTGCTTTCTGGAAACATCACAGACTTGAGTTCCATCTTGCAACACTTTCTCACCACGTAAATGATTAGAACAAGGTGACGGAAAGTGATGGTTTGTTGTGATTTGTTGGTGTAAGCTTTCTTCAAGGCTCTAAAGAGGGATATCCAATGAAGTCAGCTCAGCTACAACACAGACAATATCAATGTTCAAACTGCTTGTTTTCGACAATTAAAGTCACAACTGCCCTGATGAGTGGATACGGGCTGTCTGTGGGCCAAAAATGGGCAAACCTGTATGGAGCACACAGGTGGCCCACTCGAAATTTCAAGATCATAGACCACATGGTGGGCCTGTAAAGCATGCAAAATGTTCATTCCCCTTTTTTTACTACATGCATGCTGTGGGTCACAGGTCAAAGCTAAAACGTTAAGATGCAATGGTAAGTAGAGGTGAAAGAGGTGAGATGCAGGCATGTCCAGCACACGGTGCAAGAGCCCCATTAGTGCTGTTCATGTGATGAGTGCACTCATTGTGTGCAACCTGACTAATACAAAGCAGATCATTAGACAATCAGAGAGCAGTTTGTGTGCACATCCTGTTGGCAATACATGCGTGTGGCGTTGGTAAGGAGCCAGTAAGCATACCTTACTAATGACTAGAGTAATGCGTAAGGGCACCATGCGACAGCATTAACCAAAAGTCATAAATGTGTTTAATTTACATTATACTTCAAAATACTTCACGTTACACTTATCACATGCACAACAATAGTACGTTCCATTTTTATGATGTCCCTTAAGGTTGCTGCACAAATCTCAAGGATATGGCAAGACACAACTGTGGTCCCTTTAAGATGTGGCCACACCTGTCAACGACCATTCATAGGCCCGGAAAACCCAAAAACTTGTAGCATTCGTAAGGTATAACCAAGGTACGAATTTATGTCACTTAGGCAGAAAACACAACAAATGTGTTTCAGGATTGGCAGCAAATACAATATATTTGTATGACGGGAAAAGCCAAGCTGATGCATAACCAAAGTTCCAGATTCATTAAACGTGCGGATATAACAACTTCTTTAGGAGAGCAATACACCATCCTTGATAGTATTCTGATCATGCTTACCATTAATAGAACTGCTGTCAACCACATATATCTTTTTTTACCACCACCACATAAAAATTGCACTTGGTTGGTACTTGACAAATTCACCTTTTCCTTAGTTTTCTGAGGGATGTCCAACAAAGGAACAAAAGAACGAACTCCCTTCCACTTGAGGATCTTCCTTTGGTTTTTTTTACGCTGATTAGTTTTTGTTGTTGTTAAATAACTACCATTTAAAATCTATGTGTTCCCTAAACACTTAAAAATCATGAAGTGTTTGAAGAGTTATGTACTCTGTGTTTAATAGTCCAACTGGTCTGGAGTGTTTACACAAAATAAATTGAAAAAATGTTTGCCTTGACAAATGTTCCACCTCCAGAAGGCAAAGCAGAAGATGTCAGAAGAAGAGTTCTTCTGTGAAGATATAGAGAGAGGAACCTTATTAATTTAAGTTTTATATAAAGCAAGCGTCAATAAGGATTAAATCTTGACTTTGAAACATGTGTCCAAACAAAAACAAAACGAGGCCCAATATCATGCTTTTCTTAAAGGGCCTGTACCATACTTACTGAGCTTTTAAGTATATTATAATGTTTATTCCTCACTATGAACAGCCCCAAGGCAGTACTTTGATCCATTCACGCATTTCTTAGCCTTGAGCACCAGCCCCTCCCCACCCACGAAAATGAGGTCTAAACACTGGGACCATCAGGTGTTCGTTACTTTTGACGCCAGTCTCTATAATGGTCGGGCTTCTTTAAGAAAAGTTTTTATGAAAATGAGTCATTTTTGCAAGTCCATTTTCCTACCCGGAAGTAAGAAGACTTAATATCTGAGGCACTGGCTTTTGCTTCTCATAGGTGTTGCCCATATCATGCACAGATGGAGGTGCATATAAAATGAAAGCGTTTTGGCAATCACAGCTAGCTCCACAGAGAAAGTGAGTGTTTGTGTTAGCCTGGGGGCGGTTCTGGCAGCGCAGATTCTGTCTAGACTTGTTTCATGGTCTGGGAGGAGCTGGTGCTCAGGGGGCAGGTTTTTAGAGGAAAACCCAGAAATGGTATAGGAACCCGTAAAAGACACATTTCATTCTGTACCATATTCTGCCAGTCCAAATAAGTTGATCAAATCAATCAAATATTCTGTTTTCCCCCAAACTAAAGAAAATCTCATAATATCAAGAATGACATCTACCCATCCAAAAAATTAAAAAGAATGTGGTTTGGTATTATGGATTTTATGTGAACAGATTGTGAAAGTAAAATCAAAACTAGATCGCTTCCGGGATCGCATGAAGCAGTGACGCGGATCTGTCCAAGAGCTTGGCGGAAAATAAGATGATCTAATCCTGAAAACTAAAACAAAGCAACCAGCAACATCTCTTTTTCTTCCCCCCCTTTTTTCTTTTTATAAAAAATAAACGCACCGGTGGTACATTTTACCTCAGATTTACAGAGGGAAAACCCAGACTGTCCTGGAGAGCAGCAAGGAGGATCTGAATAACATGACGCACTACACTGACAAGAAATAAGGGCACTTCGTCATGGGAAAAACCACCCAGCCAGGTAAATCAGCAATAAATAATATTTTGAAAATCCAGTTTTGTACCATAATTGGTTGAATGCTATAAAGCATTCAACCCTTTGTTTTCCTCTTATGCTATCTTCCGCCGTTATTTCGGCACTTAACTCCTTCTACAATTTTAAACCTATTTTAACCATTCAACTATTAAAATGTTCAGCTCTTTAAGCTTATTCCTGCTATGACTTTTGGTTTTTCAAATCCTTCAACTTTTTAAGATATTCCATTTTTTCTGGGATTTTTATCCCTATTAAAATACATAGGGAAGTTATGGTGCATGAGGTTCCCGGTCGAGACCCAGTTCGGACACTTCAAAATTTTCAGGAACCGTTCAAACATTAAAATGTTCACAAGGCTTTGAACTTCAACATAGTTTGAAATTATTATGGGATGGCACCACCACTATGGTTTGGCGGCCATTTTGTGCCAAAATGTGAGGCAATTTTAAACTTCTTCAAACTTTCACCTATTTTAACCTATCTACTATTACAATGTTCAACTTTTTCAGCTTATTCCTTTCAGCTACGACTTTTGGTCTTTCAAATCTTTGAACTTTCCAAGATATTCCAGGATATTCCAAGATTTCTGCTTCATTTAAATGCATGGAGAATCCTTGAAAACCCTTTTTTCTTTCAACCATTATAACTTCAACATGCTTTTGGCTAGAGACACTGTTCAATCATTGAAATGCTCACAAGGCTTTGGACTTCAACATACGTTTTGAAATTTGTTATGGGATGGCAACACTACCTACAGTTTGACTATTATTTTGTGCCTAAATGCGAGGCTTTTGTAACCATCAGTTTTTAACCTATTTTAACCCTTCGACCATTAAAATGTTCAACCCTTTCAGCTTATTCCTTTCAGCTATAATATTTGGTCCTTCATATCCTTGAACTTTTCAAGACATTCCAGGATTTTTCCAGGATTTATGCTTCATTGAAATATATTTAAAATCCTTAAAAATCTTTGATTCTCCTACAACGTTCAACTCTTTCAGCTTATTCCTTTCAGCTATGACATTTGGTCTTTCAAATCTTTGAACCTTTCAAGATATTCCAGGATATTCCAGGATTTTCCAAGATTTTTGCTTCATTTAAATACATGAAGAATCCTTGAAAACCTTTACCTACATTTTGGCGGCCATTTTGTGCCTAAATCTGAGGCGATTTTAAACTTCAGTTTTTATCTATTTTAAACATTTTACTATTACAATGTTCAGATCTTTCAGCTTAATACTTTCAGCTATTACTTTTGGTCCTTCGTATCCTTGAACTTTTTAAGGTATTCCAGGATCTTCCAGGATTTTCCCGGATTTCAAACATTGAAATGTTCACAAGGTTTTGGACTTTAACATAGGTTAAATAAATAAAAAAATAAATAAACTTATTATGGGATGGCAACACAACCTACTTTCTGGTGGCTATTTTATGACAAATCTGAGGCAAGTATTGCAATAAACTTCATCCATGGCTGGAACTGAACATATTGAAATTCACTGGATCTGGACATATAGGGAATGTGGGCGTGGTTAGCAAACAAACAATGAGTTATGTCACTAGAGGAGACATCACCTGGTTCCTCATGAGAGGAGAGCACCGCCATCTTGGTGAGGTCAAGTTACTGCTGCAGTGAATGCATGTGAACACATTTTTTGCATAATACCAGTTCATTGTGCGGGTTTCAACTGCCAAAATCAGAGAAATGAGTCCATGAAGGAGGTAGGTGTATAATTTCACAGGTAAGTATTTTATTTTTTTTTCTTTTAAGGCTGCAGAGGCTTCATAAATAGAACACGTGTTGACATGCATGATGCTGCAGCGCTATTATCAACATGTTGCATGATATACATTTATTTTGCTGTCAATATAAATGTACATTTTATTTATTTATTTATTTATTTATTTATTTATTTATTTATTTATTTATTTATTTATTTTAAACTTGTCCTGTCCAACAGCTGGGCAGACAGATGAGAGCTGAGGGCCTCTTGTGTTGGACATATTTTACTTTAACAAGAGGGGTTATTAATCTTCAGACAAACCAAAGGTATGTCTGAATAAACCCCTTTTGTAATTGAGGCCAAACTTTATTAATTTCAATCATGTTTGAAAATCTTTGGTGTTGGACCGGACGGAAAAGGAAAGGAGGGAAGAAAAAAGAGGGATGTTAGAGAGGGGGGGGGTGATAGTGGGAGGGGGGAGGGATAAGACCATGAAGCAGCATAGAGCAGACAGATTTACTGGCTGTTTATCATTACGGTAAGGTTCAAATGTAGTACAAAAAGGGCAGGGCCTGTCCACACACACACTGAAATGTTATCAACACACCTGCTAGCTGCAAAAGATGTACATTTTATTTTGCTAAACTTGTACACAGCATACTAGGCTATTATAGTTTAGTATAGTAATGTATAGATTTATACATTTCTGACTCAGTGACTGAACTTTTCTTGCAGGTTTCCAATGGATTCAGACTTAGGGAAAAAGTGGGCCTTAGCTATCAAACGAGTTAACCCAGATGGATCATTGTGGTACCAACTAGTAATACAGTCTAACTGTTCAAAACATTTGTGGAAACAGATTTTTATAAGAGGCCAGACTGTTTTTTTTAGGGTAAATCTATTGTTCATTTCTATTATTATTATTATTATTAATTATTATTAATAATAATAATAATAATAATAATTTTAATATAATTATTTTTATTTTTTATTTATTGACTTATTCAGACAATACCACGTGACTGACTGTTCTCACAACAAAGCGCTCCCCCAGCTTCTTCTTCTGCTACTAAGGAGCCGCACGGCTGTCTCACCTGCTCCCCCTGTTGCCCAATTACCTCACAGAATCCCAACTGTTGCGCATTTATTTCCCAAAGAAAATCCCCTTTGTTAGTATATAATTGTTCAGCACAATCTCAACCCATATGTAATATAACTGTCTTATATAATAAGAGGATTCATCCACTCAATTCATCTTACAACCAGCTAAAGAACCATTATCCTCTTAAATATAGGAGGTCTAGAAATCCTCATAACATGATCACTATTAATCCTTCGTCAAACCCTGCGTCATATCTGACAAACTTTGGACTTCTGAACATCAGATCCCTGGCTAACAAATCGTTTACTTGCCAGGACTTCATTACTAGCAATAAATTAGATTTTCTAATGCTAACAGAATCCTGGCTTAGGGATGGAGACTGTGTTCCCCTAATAGAATCCTCCCCGCCCAATTTCTCCTTCTTTACCAAACCCAGACCCTCAGGGAGGGGTGGGGGACTTGCCATTCTATACAACAATAATTTTAACTGCACTTCAGCCACTTTTGGTGATTTTAAATCTTTTGAGTCTTTTTATTTTTATATAAGTGGTTTGAGTAAAGTTTTATGTATTCTTATTTATAGGCCCCCCAAATCAACCTCTGGTTTTATTGAGGAGTTTGCTGAACTTCTCTCCCTGGTTATGCCAACACATGATAAAGTTATTATTGCTGGAGATTTCAACATCCATGTGTGCTGCCCAGATAATCTACTAGCAAGGGAATTTTTAAACATCATTGATTCTTTTAACCTGGAGCGAGCTATCACTGGATCAACCCATATCAAAGGTCATACACTAGACATTATTTTAACATGTGGGATCTCAGTCCCCAATGTGTCTTGTATGGATTTTATCATGTCTGACCATAAGTGCATTTTATTTTCTCCAGAACTAAATGGTAATCCTCCTGAGTCTAAGGCTAATTTCATTTACTCACGTGTCTTCAACTCATCTACTGCAGCAAATTTTGGAAATGTTTTCTCGGCCCCTTTGGTTTTAAATTCTGATGCAAACAGTATTTTATCAAATTTTAACTCAGCAACTACACGCATCCTGGACCAAATTGCCCCTTTCAGGTTAAGAAAAGTCCAAAATAAAAATCTGCCTTGGATGACTGACAGTATTCGCAATTCGAAAAGAATTTATCGCAGAGCTGAGCGCAAGTGGAAAGCTTCTAAATCATCTGTGGACTTAGAAACCCTGAAAAACCACATGAATAATTTTAACCGTCAAATGAAAAAGGCAAGATCAGACTACTTCTCACAATTAATTAATACCAATAGAAATAATCCCAGGGTACTTTTTAAGGTCATTAATCAGCTAAGTGAAGCCCCACATACTAGCAATTTACCGACTTCCCCAGTAATCTGTGAGCAATTTGCAAATCATTTTATTAACAAAATTTCTAACATTAGGTCTCAGATATCCATTACCAAATCTCTGTCACCTCCTTTTCTGCCAACTCCACCTGCAAGACCCACAGTGATCTTTGAAGACTTTCAGTCAATCTCCCCCAACACTCTTTCTGAGATTGTTTATAAAATGAAACCATCCCATTGCTCTCTGGACATTATGCCAGTTAGATTTTTTAAAGAAATATATGGATCTGTTAGCTCCCACATACTGTTCTTAATGAACACATCTCTTTCAACTGGCACAGTCCCAGATGATTTTAAGGCTGCTATGATTCAGCCACTATTGAAAAAACCCTCCCTGGACCCAAATTGCTTTGAGCATTACAGACCAATTTCAAAACTACCTTTTTTGGCTAAGATCCTGGAAAAGCTAGTAGCTGAGCAGGTAATTTCCTTTTTAAATAAAAATAAATTATTTGAGACCCTTCAATCAGGGTTTAAGGCAAACCACAGCACAGAGACTGCCTTGCTGAGAGTAATGAATGACCTTTTAATGGCTGCAGACTCAGGAAAAATATCGATTTTAGTTCTTTTAGATCTCAGTGCAGCATTTGATACAGTGGACCACTCCATTTTATTACAACGTTTAAAATCTTGGGTTGGTTTTTCTGGCACAGTTTTTAACTGGTTTTATTCTTATTTATCGGACAGGTTTTTTAATGTTTTCATCGGCAATTCTTGCTCATCCAAGGTGAAAATGACATGTGGCGTTCCCCAGGGTTCGGTACTGGGACCTCTGCTATTTTCAATTTACATGTTACCACTGGGGGAGATAATACGCCAACATAACCTTAATTTTCATTTTTATGCCGATGATACTCAACTGTACTTATCTTTTAAACCTGGTGACCTTGGTCTTTTAAATAATCTCAATAGCTGCATTGCTGATATTAAAACCTGGATGGCCCAAAATTTTCTGCAGTTGAACATGGACAAAACTGATGTGATTATTTTTGGTTCAGTTGAGGCCCGACATGGTGTGGCTTCGAAATTGGAGTCTCTATTGAACAATGTTTCTTCAAGCTGCAGAAATCTGGGGGTGATTTTTGATACTGATCTTAATCTGGAGACACATGTTAAATCAGTGGTCAAATCTTGTTTCTGGCAACTACATAGGTTATACAAGATAACCCCCCTCCTATCAAAAAAATGTCTTGAGATGGTGATTCATGCTTTCATTTTTTCCCGTTTGGACTATTGTAACGCACTCTACACATGCCTTTCACAGCAGAGTGTGTATCAACTCCAGTTAGTCCAAAATGCTGCCGCCAGACTCATAACTGGAACCAGAATGAGAGACCACATCACTCCAGTTTTAGCGTCTTTGCACTGGCTCCCAGTCCGTTTTAGAATAGATTTTAAGATTTTATTGATTGCTTTTAAAGCACTCTGTGGTCTGGCCCCTAAATATATAGCCGATCTCCTCACTCCTTACGTACCTGGTCGCAATCTTAGATCTTTGGCAAAAGGCCTTTTAACAATCCCACAATCTAGATTGAAGACCAGGGGAGACAGGGCCTTTGCTGTAAGAGCCCCAACACTCTGGAACGGTCTCCCTGAAGAGATCAGGCTCGCTGGGTCCCTACCAGTATTTAAATCTCTTTTAAAAACTTACCTCTTCAGGTGTGCTTTTAATGATTTTATTGGTTCTTAAATCTAAACATTGCATTTTATTGATTTTATTGATTTTATCGATTTCATTGTTTTCTTGATTTTATTGATTTTACTGATTTATCTATTTTATTGATTCTAACCACTATCACCATCTCATATGTGTGCTGGTTTTATTTCTCCATACTGGAAACTGTTTTTAACACTGATTTTGTCTCATATTAACTGTACAGCACTTTGTAATCTGGATTTCGAAAAGTGTTATATAAATAAAGTTTATTATTATTATTATTATTATTATTATTATTATTATTATTTATTGTATTTACTGGCTGTTTATCTGTCTGATGGAGTTCAAATGTAGTACAAAAGGCAGGGCACCTGTCCACACACCTGCTGAAATGTTATCCAACACACCTGCTAGCTGCAAAAAGATGTATTTTATTTTGCTAAACTTGTACACAGCATACTAGGCTATTATAGTTTTAGTATAGTAATGTATGGAATTTATACATTTCTGACTCCAGTGACTGAACTTTCTTACCCAGGTTTCAATAGTTCAGACAGGAAAAAGTGGGCCTTAGCTATCCAAAGCAGGTTAGCTTAGATGGATCATTGTGGTACCAACTAGTAATACCAGTCTAACTGTTCAAAACATTTGTGGAAACAGATTTTTATAGAGGCCAGACTGTTTTTTAAATTAAAATCTATTTGATTTAGTTTCCTTATTATTATTATTGTTGTGTAATTATTAATAATAATAATATATCAACTATATAATTATTTTTATTTTTATTTATTGACTTATTCAGACAATACCACGTGACTGACTGTTCTCACAACAAAGCGCTCCCCCAGCTTCTTCTTCTGCTACTAAGAGACACATGCAGCTGTCCACCTGCTCCCCTGTTGCCCAATTACCTCACAGAATCCCAACTGTTGCGCATTTATTTCCCAAAGAAAATCCCCTTTGTTAGTATATAATTGTTCAGCACAATCTCAACCATATGTAATATATATAATTATATATAATAGGATTCATCCATAATTCATCTTACAACCAGCCTAAAGACCATTATCCTCTTAAATATGGGAGGTCTAGAAATCTATATAACATACTCACTAATAATCCTTGTCCGACCCTTAAGTCATATCTGACAAACTTTGGACTTCTGAACATCAGAGTCCTGGCTTCTTCATCGTTTGCAGGACTTCATTATAGCAATAAATTAGATTTTCTAATGCTAACAGAATCCTGGCTTAGGGATGGAGACTGTGTTCCCCTAATAGAATCCTCCCCGCCCAATTTCTCCTTCTTTACCAAACCCAGACCCTCAGGGAGGGGTGGGGACTTGCATTCTGCTCTGTAATAATTTTAACTGCACTTCAACCACTTTTGGTGATTTTAAATCTTTTTGAGTCTTTTATTTTTATATAAAATTGGTTTGAGTAAAGTTTATGTAATTTATAAACTTATTTATAAATTTAAATCAACCTCTCTGGTTTTATTGAGAGTTTGCTGAGAAATTCTCCTGGTTATGCCAACTTACATGATAAAAGTTAATGTGCTGGAGATTTCCAACATCCATGTGTGCTGCCAGATAATCTACTAGCAAGGGGAATTTTTTAAACATCATTGATTCTTTAACACCAGGCGGCTTTATCATAGATCCTTATATCAAGGGTCATACACTTTAGACATTATTTTAACATACAGGATCTCAGTCCCCCAATGTGTTGTATGGATTTTATCGTAATCTGACCATAAGTGCATTTTATTTTTCTCCCAGAACTAAATGGTAATCCTCCTGAGTCTAGAGCTAATTTGAATTTACTCACGTTGATATTCAACTCATCTACTGCAACAAATTTGGAAATCATTTACCGGCCTTTGGACACTAAGATTCTGATTAACAAACAGTATTTGTCAAATTTTAACTCAGCAACTACGCATCCTGGACCGTGCCTTTCAGGTTGAAAAAGTCAAATAAAATCTGCCAGCGGATGACTGACAGTATTCATAATTCGAAAGAATTTATCGCGGAAACTGGCGCCAAGTGAAACTTCGTCATCTGTGGACTTAAACCCTGAAACCACGCCAGATAATTTTAACATCAAATGAAAAAGGCAAGTCAAGACTACTTCTCACAATTAATTAATACCAATAGAAATAATCCCAGGGTGCTTTTCAGGTCATTAATCAACTAAAAGTGAAGCCCACATACTAGCAATTTACCGACTTCTGATAATCTGTGAACTAGCAATTTACCGTCATTTTATTAACAAAATTTCTAACATTAGGTCTCCAGATATCGATACCAAATCTCTCACCTCCTTTCTGCCAACTCCTGCAAGAGACCCACAGTGATCTTTGGGGAACTTTCAGTCAATCTCCCCCCAACACTCTTTCTGGGGTTGTTTATAAAATGAGCATCCCATTGCTCTCTGGACATTATGCCAGTTAGATTGCAAAAAATATATATATGGATCTGTTGGCTCCCATACTGTTCTTAATGAACACATCTCTTTTCTTCAGCACAGTCCCAGATGATTTTAAGGCTGCTATGATTCAGCTTTATTGAAGCAAGCTCCCTCCCTGGACCCCAAGTTGCTTTGAGCATTACAGGGCCCAATTTCAAAACTTCCTTTTTGGCCTAGATCCTGGAAGCTAGTGGCCCTGAGCAGGTATTCCTTTTAGAAATAAAAAAATAAATTGTTGAGACCGCTAATCAGGGTTTAAGGCAAACCACAACACAGAGACTGCCTTGCTAGAGTAATAGATGACCTTTTAATGGCTGCAGACTCAGGAAAAAACTCTCGATTTTAGTTCTTTTAGATCTCAGTGCAGCATTTGATACAGTGGACCACTCCATTTTATTACAACGTTTAAAATCTTGGGTTAGTTTTTCTGGCACAGTTTTAACTGGTTTTATTCTTATTTATCGGACAGGTTTTTGTGTTTTCACTTCGGCAATTCTTTGCTCATCCAAAATTGAAAATGACATGGCGTTCCCCAGGGGTTCGATTGCTTTGGGACCTCTGCTATTTTCTGATTTACATGTTACTGAAGGAGATAATGTATATATAACCTTAATTTTCATTTTGTACCGATACTCAACTGTACTTATCTTTTAAACCTGAAGTGACCTTGGTCTTTTAAATAATCTCAATAGCTGCATTGCTGATATAAACCTGGATATTGGAAATTTTCTGCAGTTGAACATGGACAAACTGATCGCGATTATTTTTTGGTTCAGTTGAGCCGACATGGTGTAGCCGAAGGTGGAGTCTCCTATTGAACAATGTTTCTTCAAGCACAGAAATTCTGGGAATTGATTTTTGGTACTGAATCTTAATCCTGGAACACATGTTAAATCAGTGGTCAAATCTTGTTTTCAGCAGCTTCATAGGTAATACAAGATAACCCCCTCTATCAAAAAATCTCTTGAGATGGTGATTCATACTTTCATTTTTTCCGTTTGGACCTATTATGCCTCTACACATACCTTTTCACAGCAGAGTGTATCCCAACTCCAGTTAGTCCAAATACTGCCATCAGACTCATAACTGGAACCAGAATGAGAGACATCACTCCAGTTTTTAAGCGTCTTTGCACTGGCTCCCAGTCGTTTTAGAAAGATAATTTTAAGATTTTATTGATTTGCTTTTAAAGCACTCTGTGGTCCTGGCCCTAAATATATAGATCTCCCTCACCTCCTTGCGTGCCTGGTGGCAATCTTAGATCATGGCAAAAGGCCTTTTAACAATCCCACAATCCCCTAGATTGAAGACCAGGAAGACAGGGCAACACTTTGCTGTAGGCTAACTTACTCTGGAAACGGAGGTCTCCCTGAAGAGATCAGGCTACATGGAGTTCCCCTACCGAGCCCCGTCTCTTTTAAAACTTTTACTCTTCAGGTTATTTTTAATGATTTTTGTTGGTTCTTAAATCTAAGCAATACATTTTATTGATTTATTGATTTTATGATTTCATTGTTTTCTTGATTTTATTGATTTTACTGATTTATCTATTTTATTGATTCTAACCCACTATCACCATCTCATATGTATTGCTGGTTTTTATTTCTCATACTGGAAATATTTTAACACTGATTTTGTCTCCTTATTAACTGTACAGCACTTTGTAATCTGGTTCGAAAAGTGTTATATAAATAGGACCCCCATTATTATTATTATTATTATTATTATTATTGTGTGTATTATTATTATTATTATTTATTGTTTGTATTGACTTACTATTGATTTATTATTATTATTATTGTATTGTGTATTGACCTATTGTTGGGTTTTTCTAAATAATTTAAATTGCATGTCAAAAAGGTCTCAAACTTCTAAATGTTAGAAATTAATGTTAAAAATTCTTTCTAATAATTTTTTATTTTGTAAGAATACTGCAACAATGCATTTTCATTCAGTTTAAGCTTTTAAAGGCTGGCTGTTTATATTCTTTAACAACAACCAAATGATGTGTTATATATATATATATATATAAAATATAATATATTCATATATGTATAAATATATTTAAATCTAAAAATATATACAGTTTATAAAAGCTACTTAGACACCACTAAAATCAATGTCATGTGGGCGTCGTCGACCTCCTGGAGTGGTGTCGCTCATACACCTTCCTTCAGGCTTCTAAAAGCGGGCGTGTCTCAGTGATATAACTCATTGCAAACAAACTTAGTTGCTAATAGCGTCAAGTTTACTTTCCGGTGCGTCTGAAACCGGCGTTGATTTGTTACCGTCATCCCAGGCATTTAAACCGAAAAAATGGTTGCTATGGAGATAAAATCAATAAAAAAGCCTCTATTTTGAAAAAAAAAATGATTTTCTATCAACTTAAAACATGTAACTTTTACCAATATTATACTCTTAAACAATGTGTTTTTTTAAACATTTGATGATGCTGATTCCAATGCTAGCCCTTTTAGCCATTTTAGCAACATCTTCAAAGATTCAACAGTTCAGCCCTTTTTTCAACAATTTCAGCTTTTCTTGTAACCCTTCTACAATTTCCTACTAATACAATGTTCCAACATTTGTGGCTTTTTTCTGTTATGACTTTTGATCCTCTAACTTTTGAAGATATTCCAGGATCTTCAAGGACAGTTCTGTTAGGTACCAGGAGGGGCCAGGCTGACCCGATATAGTTTTTGATTCACTTCCTGTTTTGGTTGGCTTCCACTTCGGTTCTGGTCACTAGTTACACTCGTTGTCTTTACCTCGTGATTGTTTTCACCTGTTTCCCGCTAGTGCTGTATATATTCTTTGTCCATACAGTCATTGTCACAGGATCGTTCGTTTGTTTGTACTCTCACGAGAATAGTCGATTAAATTTGAGTTATACTCATCCGCTGGCGTCCTGCGTTTGTGTCCACCACGACCCTGACAAGTTCAGCCATTTCTTCAACAGAATTCAGCTTTCTTCTTTCTGCAATACAGCATTCAACCCTGCATTTCTTCTGGAAATGCAGCTCAGCTAATTATCTTATTGAGATAGTTAAGTACCCTCTTAAAATAAGTAAAATTGTCTAGTATAAAAGCTGCCAAGTAGAAATCATTGTCTTATCATAAAAAAAGCATGTATGCTTGTTTTAAGATATTTTATGTCGCAATTTCGGTTTGCAGTGCAGCAAGTGGGGCTTTTCCACCGGCGCGGTTTGAATCTAGCGTAGGAAATGCTTCTTAGCATCGATGCTAAGCTATTCAACTTTGACAGCCAAAAGCAACTCTCCCAAATGAACAATCTCTGCATCAACTAGGAAAAGTTAGAATGAACTAAATGAAATAACCAATCAAGAATACCGTTTTATTACGAGACTAAGTTTTAGAGATGTTTTGATCACAGTAACAAATCTCTGGGACATTTTGGCAAATCAACTCAAGCTAAACAAAAGAAAGAACAACTATTTCATCGAAGTCATAGATCAAGCGAGGCTTATGACCCACAGTCCAGTTGCATTAAAGTATGTCTTTAAAACTTTACCAGTCTCTTTACTCATCCCAAATTGACCCACCTCCTGACAATGATATTAAGTAGATTTCTTAACAGCAGTTAGCTAACCAGCGAACAAAACCATCCCTAGAGTCCCCTCTTAGTGAAGCAGAGCTACATAAAGCACTAACCAACATGCCTATTAAAAAAGCCCCAAGACCGGACGACTTCCCAGCAGAAACAAAATTGTGTACAAATTTATACTTTCTGCTTTTTGTGTGTGTGTAGGTACGAGTATAAGCATTAACACAATTAATGTATTATACAGTTCTTATGACACTCAACTCATCACCTTTTACTATCATCTGCCCCCCCCACCCCATTCTAGTACAAAAGATGTTTATATAAACACTAAGAGTAAGAAACTCAGTAATCAGCTGCAATATTTGTGTTCACTGCTGAACAGCAAAAAAAAAAGAGAAAAACGTGATCCCAGTAGATTCTGAAATGGAGAAATGTGGCTAAAATCCAATCTTTTACGTTAGTAATGTCTTGCATGTCAGTGGACAGCTGATATAAAGCTGCTTTTCTTTGCATCAAAACTAGCAAATTCACATTGATCTAATAAACGGTCGAAGAATCACAGTACATCAAAGAACATGGGTTATTTAGGTGTTGCCGGTGACAACTCCGGTGTTAAAGGCGTAGTAAATGGAAAGCAGCGAACAACACTGGTTCAAAAATGATGATTTTTAAGTGGTTGGATTTACAACCATAGCAGATAAATCTTTAAGCCAGTGGCTGCTGTTGGGATCGACACTGTTTAAAAGGTAATAACTCAAAAGATCCTCAGGTTTGTGCTCACTAGGGCATTTCAGACTCAAGTTTAATTTAAAAGGAGATCAAACCATTTAATCTAGGGCATATTCATCAGGCGCACTCACATATGTTAACATACCCTGCTTGGCTTCATAAGGATTGTAATGCATGAGCTATGAATAAATAAACACCGGTCTTCAAGACTATAATGGAGACCAATAGGATATATTCAAACAAAAAGCTGAGAGGTTTGTTTGCGTCTGTGCAAAGAGTGGTTTTAATCACTAATCTTATCCAAATCAATTTTAAAAATTGTTTTATTTGTTAAGAGATTGAGTTATTTCGCTCTTCTCATGAATCACTATGACACACAAGCAGTCCAATTTGAGTTATTTCCTGAAGTGGGATTTGGCTAAGAAACATCCCTCCACAGGCCAAGTGTCAATGGGGTTCCAGGATATGGTGAGCAGTGAGAATATAAATACTGAGTCAAACAAAAACAACAAACCGAATCAAAAAACATATGGCAGCCCTTGCTGTGCATACTGTAATAGGTCGGATAGAGAAAAAGACTCATGAATAAATAAATAAATAAATAAATAAATAAATAAATAAATAAATAAATAAATAAATAAATAAATAAATAAATGAGACACAGATCTGCCACACAGATTTTTCTATTTTTTAGCCCTGTGCACTGTGCAAAGGATCTATCAGTGACGTACAAGTGAATAGTGTGTTCCTTTCATGCAGCCTGTGTCCTTAATATTCATATCACCTGTACACCTCATGAGTGCAGCATTTAACTAGCGTGTGGTCATTAAGAATATTATACCTTAGAAGCAACTAGAGTGTGGCGTAAGGACACCATACAACAGCATCACCCGTACTTCATAAGTGCAAACAGTTTACATTTACCTTACAAATACTTCACGATACACTTAAAACACGCACATATAGCGTTGATGCGTTCCATTCCGTGACATCCCTCCAAGGGAATTAGGTGCACATAAGCCTCAAAGCAAATACAGGACACATCTGCTACTTTGAACCAACCCCTCCTCTCTGACCCTCCATGAGCTGGTTCCGTTAATCCTTGCAATTTGAAGCCTTATTATTTTCCCATATTATTTTCATCTTTAAAAATACCAAAAAGACCTCAAAACTCACATTTACATATTAGTGATGGGAGCTCTTCTTAGAATGGGCTCCTCAAGTCAGCTTTTAAAACTCTAAATAGCTCTTTTGGGCTGTTTTTACCTTATTCAAGTTATTACTAGCAACTATATACAATTTTGCACAAATGAATGACCCAATGTCTTTTATTTGTATATATGTAAATGTATGCTAATGTATTCCTTTGAATAAAATGTGCAAAAAGAAAGATTGAAAACAATAAAAAAAACTATTAAGTTCCCTTTGGGCGGCTCTAAGGCGGTTCATTGGAACCAACATATCACTATTACATATCAAGCACTGATTTAAAAAAAAATTAGATTAATCAGCCAAGCACAGACAAATACCCATACAATGTACATACATGCAGTTTACAGTTCTGAAAGGTGGGAAATCTGGCTAGCCTCTGTGGTTGCTGGGAGTATCAGAGTGTGGCCAACCAGGCAGCTAATGGAACATAATCCTGCTTATGTCTCTGTTTCTTTAGTGCTATGCTTTATAGTTCAACTCTAGAGTACATAGGAGTCATCAGCCATTATTTGAAGCCATTTCACCTCCAAGCAACCTGCTGGCTATGGTTACATACATGGTGGCTACATTTCTGACAAATAATGGAAATTTGCCAAAGTGTTTTTTTTCTTATAATAAGAATAAATAAAACTCCATTTGCATGTTTATGGTTAGAAACTTTATCAATTTTGCTTTTGGTTTTGAGGGGGAAGAGGTGGGTCTTTGAACTTACATTTTTTGTTCCCATAAAAATGTTGTCCTTGAACACAGTGTGTCTTGAAAATACTTTTCTTTAGCAAGTGTCTATATTTAAATTAAAATATATGTCATTCTTGGACCTAAAAAAACATGGATATTATCATGTTTTTGTCTGAAAAATAATGGTTCAGTGCTTTACTGATGTTGCATTGTATTCCATGTTACATTGCTGTACATTGCGTCATGCAACCCTCTTGTTCTGCGGAGCCCAGAGTTAGTGGTAACAAGCTGGTTAAACACTACTGTCATTCGGAGTGTGGACTTGTTCTCTTACTCCAAAATAAAGGCTGAAGATCCATTGGATCTAAAGCTTTTTAGCAGCACTGCCTTTTAGTGTAGACCATCCAGCATGTTTAAAAATTAAAGTCAACATTGCTGAACTGATGTATCTAGCAGCTTTTAGTATATTTATGAAAGCTTTTGTGTGCGGAAGCATTTTAAGGTCATGAATATTTTCTTTTCCCCTTGAAAATTTTTCTTTTGTCTAGAAATTTCTGCTCTGACTATGTTAAGTGAGCCGATGCAAGACAGAAATAGCTCAAAGTCACCTATAGGTACAATTTGGAGTCATTGTTAACCTATGAAACATGTTTATGGACTAAGAAGAAACTAGTCTCCGGAGTAAACCCATGCATGCATGGGGAGAACATGCAAACTCTACACAAGAGAGAGGTCTGGCTGGGATTTGAACCAGGGCCTTCTCACTGTCAGTCGTCACTGCACCACCGTGCAAGTCCAAAACGTCTGTCATGCTTTCCAAATGGTGAAGTATATATTTTATTTTGTTTTTATGGTGACTACAAGCAATAACACACCTTAAAACAGCAAGATAACACCATCGACCATTACCGTTTATGCTCTACTTTTCATAAGGATGACGAAAAAAGGCTGATGGCCAACTCAACTTTCACGATCTGTTATCACACTTTAACACCTCTCTGGCAGACCCGGAGACTGGCAAAACAATGTAAACTAGTGATGTCGTGGGGCGGACTCCCCAAAGCGATGCAAGGGAAGGCAGCACAGGAGGAGCGAGCAAAAATTACCGTGGATGAGACAAACAACTGCTCACTACATTCCATCTCAGGCTGGCCAGGGGTCCATGCAGCTGGGATGATGGTAAATGGTAAATGGCGTATTCTTATATAGCGCTTTCTACCCTCTTTCGAATGCCCAAAGCGCTTTTACAGTCACAGTCCCATTCACACACACATTCACACACTGGCGGCGCCGCTGCCAAACACTGGCGCCTCCCACCAGAGGCAAGGTGAGGTTCAGTGTCTTGCCCAGGACGCCGCGACACATGGGCGTACAGGGTGGGAATCGGAACCTGCAACACTTACAATCATGGTTTGGCCACTGCAATGTACAATGCTATCCAAGAAGCCCTGCCCCACAATCACCACCTACCAGAAGGGGTCAGCAACCTAAGGGACGCGTGCCACAGTTGACGGAGGGTGTGATGAAAATAAACACTTGATCTGACGTCTGTTTGCATCTTTCAGATTTGCAAAAAAAAAACTGGGTTTAAGTGATCGTCCTTTCTCCACAGTACCTTTTTTTACCCTATGGCGTAAGAAGGGGTCCAATCTGGTGTATTTACTGTGACTCTGTCCACCTATAGCTAAATTCTGCCACTCTTTTTTCGATTTAAATTAATTTGCGCCGTAGGAAAAAAAAGCTGAGTTTGCCACGGTGAAATGAAAACTATGCAATAATGATTATGTATTTTTGAAACTATTACCCGTAAAACAGGTAGGGTGAAATGAGTGTTTGTCGATGGAACAGGAGAGCGTGTGTGAGTGGGAAAAAGCGTGCACGCTGCTGCACGTTTATGACTGCACAACTGTTTTTTGGTCATGTTTTGGCGTCGCAGCGGCTGATATTTATGAAGTTATAAGTTTATAAAAATAACCAAGAAAGGTCAGATTATACTCAGACTTTCTTTCTGTTCTGCCCAATATCAATAGGAAATGTGAACATTTTAAAAGAAATACCATAACTGTTCACCACTCTATTTTTGGGAGATGAAAAAACGTAATAACCCTGGATGCAGTCCAATTGTGGAAAATTTAAATTCCTATTGTTACGGCTGTGGCCGTATTTGGTTTTGTTTAGTTCTGTTTGTTCTGTGTATTTGATTTGAATCCGAGTGGGACTTGTCTTGTGTATGTCTACGTGTGATTATTTTCAGGTGTGGTTGGAAAGGGTGTTTCCTCCATTTGGACCCAAGCTGAGGGAGGCAGCCTTTAAAAGCACCACATGGACAGCCAGCCTGTGAGAAGGGAGTGGCTCGAAAAGCTGCACTTTTTGGTGGATATGACTGTGACAAGCCACCTAAAAGAGTCTGCAGGCGCCGCAAAAGCTTGAAGCTGTTCTGTCATTCGGCATAAGCTGACTATCATAGAACATCTGAATTCCATTTATTGTTTGTAATTGAGAATCCTCAAAAATAAAATCACATCAAAAAATCGGATTTCTTTTATTACATTTCTTTAATTTTATCAAAACAATGAAACCCATAATTCATTAATATTGTAATGAAGTTAAACTTGCACAACAGAGCAGTCCGCGTGTGTCGATCTCCGCAGAATGCAATGCAGGGCAAATAAACATTTAATCGTTAATGCTCATTATGTATTTGTAACAGCTTATTCATTTTGATAGTAGGCTAATATAGCTAATATAGATAAATATTGCATGTGTTGCCTTCATTATAAAGAGCTTAAATAAGAACTTTTTAATATTTTCTTGACTCCAGACCAGATTGTTTTGTTTTTTTGGTCCAATTTGGCTCTTTCAACATTTTGGGTTGCCGACCCCTGCACTAGACTAGAAGGGGGGGGTAACATTATAATTAGCAAACTTACAAAAAAATAAAAAATATTTAATTTTACATGCAATAAAAGCACCATCTGAGTACCTTACATCATGTTACTCAGGCCTGTCTCATTATGTAACAAAAGATGGAATAAACCAAAAATAAACTATTTATTTTCATATTAATAGTTTGTAAGAGAAGTTCTGAGAAATATTTGTAATTATTTGGATCTGATGTATATATTGCTATAGGTACAACATACACCACAAATACAGTACTATGTTTCAACCATAGTTGCAAAATATTTCAACTTTGGCCTATTTCCATTGTTTAATTTTGTTATTAAAGCACTTTTTTAAGTTAAGGCAAAAATATGTTTTACAAAGATATTTGACCTACTGTTTGTGAATTAAATAACACTTTAGACATATTAGACATTTGTATTTCTTTGCATTAGAGTTCGTATTAGCTGATGATGGCAGAGTTGTTACGGAGAAACTTTTAAATTGGCAATTCATGTCTTAAATGCTGCTGACCCATGTTTTAGAGTATTTAAGATATATTTTTGCATATATAAATATTTGCATATTTATATATTTTGTTGCTACAGTGTTACCCATGAATGCTAATGATTGGTATTTGCATATTTCTCATTAGCATTGGAGTCATTAATGAGGAAAAAGTTTCAAATGCCACTACTATATTGTCTAACATTCTGCTTTTAATTGGCATTAGGTCATTCTGGAGTTCAATATCATTTTAAATGACCCCTAACAGAGATGAAAGGCCATATGAACATGTAAAAGTTTTTTGTACTGATCTTAATAACAGAAATAAGATGGCGGGGTCATTTTAAAATGAGACGTTCTTTTTTGAAGAAAAAAAACTCATTTTCAGTTATTTTCTTGTTAATTACAGTTTAGGGTAAATTATATTTCATTATCTTTAGTAGTTTAAACATATATAAAACTAGTAGGATTGTCATTAAATTGAACAAGGAACTTTATGCATAAGATGTGACATCATAGTGGTGATTTATCTTGCATTACAATCATTTCTACATTTAGTTATTTAGCATTTTAAAAAAAAAGGTTAGTTTTCACCATTTTTAACTTCTTGTACAAAAGCTTCCATTGCAAAAAAAACATGTCGGTGTAATCCTTACAAAAAATTTTACTTTTTAAATTATTAATATTAATAGTATTAATAAAACCTTTTTTGTGTGTCTTTTACACACTTCTTTATTAATCTCCAGAGTACAAAAACATCATCCTGAATTACACAGCAAAAACAGAAAATTGTCTTATATTCTGTCTTGCAATAGAAATATTTTGCTTTTATGCAAAGCAAAAATAATCTTGGTTTGAGAAAATAGACCTTAGTGAAGAATGTTTTGTATATGAAAAAAATTAAGGGGCCTGTTTTGCAGTGTCGCAACTCATCTTGGTTTAAAACCCATGAAGCAACAATAAAAGCATCCAAACTCTTATGTATGACCAGATGTTAAATACTGGAATAAGACAAAAGAAAGTAAAAAAGGAGAAGCACCGTAAAAAAAATGGAGGGAGAGATGCAATGTGAGACAGAAAAACGTGAGGTGGAAACGCCAAAAGATGGAGGAAGGATGACTGCAGGGAAAGGAGGTGAGAGGCAGCTGTCCAGTACAAGGAATAGTGTGTTTATTGAGTTTTTGGATAGATGCTGACTAGAAGCATGTAACAGATGGGTACTTCTGGTTGAAGAAAGCCTTTGTTCTCCATGTTCATAAAACTTTCATTACACTGGACTTCATTAACCAAAGAGCACAGAAGGTCAAACAGAGCAAATGGTGATGATGACGCTGTGCATCTCAACATAACAAGCAGTGTTATAAGCAAAATGGATGACCACAGGAATTGTGATAATTATTTATGGTTTCACTCAGTTTTACTGAGAGTTGTTTGGACATTTGATCCTGTATCAAAACCAATAAACTACATTTAAGGGATGATGACACAAAATAGGCACATTTTAAAAAGACATTCTAATGACAAATGCAAATCTTTGGTAACCCATTTGATGAAAGAATGTTTCAATCCAAACGTCCTTTTTATTTCCATGCTGGTAAAAAAACAGAAAAAGGTCTAATCAGAGGTATGATGGAGAACATTGTAATACCTTTCTTTCTTGTTTCCATTGCATGTGCATCAAGTTTATAATGTTCCAGATACAATTTAGTATCAAATACAGCCCATTTTTTATGACCTACGAGCACAAGACAACTAATAAAGTCTCACAAAAAAACTGAAGGTAAATTGAAGGTGGGTTGAACTTTGACCAATTAGAGCGGTTTGAGAATTGATGGAAGTGAGAAGAAGAAATTGTCATTACGGTTTGTGTCTGTACCAATTATATAGCATCCAACTCTTTCATATATTGGAATGAAGGCTGTGAAAGGCCTGAGGCAAGATTCACAAGATTTGCATAGATTATACATTTAGCACCAAGATTTTTCCAACTAAAGATGGCAGACACGGGCTAGTAAACAGCTGAAAAAGAAGAAGCCCCTCTCTGCTCATCCTGTGTCAACAGCATGGCCTAAAAGTCGTTCAAGAGCATGACTTTCACATGTAATGTGAATGTAGCATCACAGTGGTAAATGGTATAAATTAATAGAAACCTATTATACTAATTAGAAAAAAAAATTGGTAAAATCTTCTTTTAACTGTATTACACAGAATATAAACTAATCGTTTTATCTGTTTCACACAATTTCTGCTTAAATTTTGATGAACATGAACCTAATCAAGGTGCCGGGATAACTAACTTTCGAGAAGAAAACAAACAACTGAGAGAGAGGTCAAAGGAAACCAGGGGTATTCCAGAAGGCAAGGTTGACTTACCCTGACATTAACCCTGAACCCTTGGTTAAGTAACCCCTTATCTTGCTCAATATGAGTTATGAGTTTGGTTAATTGACTTGTCTCTCTGCAACCCTGAGTTGATCGCGAGCACTTTTACCGACTACAACAAAATTATTTTCAATGGATCGCAGATTTCCAGAGTCAACATGGAAATGCATGGACAAAAAAGCTTTATAGAGAGCTTTATACATCAGTAGATGGAGTCTGAGGTTTTAATGACGTATAAAGAGTTTGAGCCCATCATACCTAAAATAAAAGTAATGCGGCAGCATCAGCAAAACAAAGAGTTTCTGCTTGGCAAAAAACAGCGGTCGGAGTAAACGCCTGAGTTTCTGAACCTTTTTCAGGTTTCATTGTGATGCAAAATGCTTTGGGGAATAGTTATATATATAAATATATCTATTCAAGTTTTTTTTCTTAATTCTAACTTGTCCTGTCCAACAGCTGAGCAAGCAGATGAGAGCTGAAAGCCTCCGGGGTTAAACATATTTTACTGTTACAACAGGTATTATGAATCTTTTGACTCACTAGGTGTATTTTTGAATCAACCCTTTTGTAATTTTAGGCTAAACTTTATTCATCTTACTTATATTTGTAACAATTTTTTGTTGGATCGGACGGGAGAGAAAAGGAGAGAATAAGAGATAGGATGTTTGTGGGGGTTGAAGGGTGATTATAGAAGGGGGGGGGCATGAAGCAGCATAAAGCAACAAGTAGCTGGATGTTTGCAATCATTACAGTCAAGTTTAGTAGTAATATAAATTTTAAAAGGGGCAGGGCCTGTCCACACACACATTCAAATGTTATAAACCAGGGGTTCTCAAAGTGCGGCCCGGGGACCAAAGGTGGCCTGCGGGAAGATTTTTATAACCATTGACAAAAAAAGGGCAAGTAAGTTCTTTAGAGGAAAAATGTGTGGTGAGGAGAAAATGCGCTTTCAAGCTAAGTGGGCAAATGCTTAGTGTGTCGTACCTCAAGAGCTGGATAAAGTCATATGTCTTTTTTGCAAGCAGGTAAATGCTTGGTTGCATGTTCAAAGAATCCAATAAAAATTGCCACTATGTTACAAATTATAAAAACTATGACAAATTTACTGGCGAGGAGTGCAACAATAAACTCCAACAACACGAGGCTATGCTGCACAGCAGATAATGTTTACAAAAAATAAGCTAAATCCAGTGAAGATGTGACAGAGAAGCTAGCTACATTTTGGCTTTGGAAATGGTAGCTGTAAGCCCTTCAGTGACGGGAAGTTTGCAAAAAGAGTGCATGCTGAGAGTAGCTGACATCGTTTGTCCAGAGCAAAAGAAAAAAGTTTTGAAGAAATAACTTTATCAAATGATACAATTACTAGACGAGTGGAAGATCTGAGGGCAGCAACCTCCGACCGTAACTGGGAAAACATCTGGAGGGCCTGGTTAATTGTACAAATGACACTTGGTCATTAAAGTTTTTAATGATAACTTTTTCTGTTTATCCATTTTTTTTCACCAAAATTGGCCTCCAGTCTAATGTCAAGTTCTAATTTGGTCCTCTGCTACAAAAACTTTGAGAACCCCTGTTATAAACATACCCAAAAATGGTCAGACACAGACATATCAATATGTACACAATACAACTCGGGTTTACAGACACAACTTATGCCTTCAGACCAACACATGACAAACATTTCATTCAGTTACGCAAACCATCCGTGCAAAGGTGAGATAGCACCTGTGGTCGAGTGAGTGTCTCACTAGTGACACTCGCTAGTGGGTGCTGACTAGTGAGTTTCAAGTGAGCATCATACCCTAAAGATTGTATGATGGAATGAAAAAATTATTAGATAAATGCATCCCTAGGCATAAAAAACACAATTAAAACAATATAAACCACAACGAATCAAGTTTCTTGTAAAGGAGGAGAGCAAGTGGGACGGAAGAAAGTCCACCACCCTTCTCTTTCTTTTAAAAATGTCTGCTTCTCCCAGTCCTCCTTTTATTAAGAATTCAAGTAAGAGGTAACAATTTCCAAACAAAGAGAATAGTTCATTAGGGGGTGTCATACAATGAAACATTTGGGAGGATTCTAAGTTTAAACAGTATTCCTTATCAGCTATGGACAATGTCGTAAAACCCCCTCATCCTAGCTGGGGATGAGAAACAGATGAAAAAACACACAAAGCTGTTTCTAAAAAGGTCAGTCTGAGTTAACATTTAAAAATACATTTAACCAAATACATTTAAGCAATGATAATAACAAAACAATTTCCTTTTACAAAAAGGAAGGAGGGAGAGTGCCCTTATCTATCCAACTTAAATAAATTGCTTCAATTGGTAAAAAGTAATTGAGTTAAATTTATTCAACTTAATTTTCATATGTCTATCCAACTCAATTATTGTTTATACAACTCAAATTAACATATTTATCTAACTACATGTTATATTACTCCAACTCAATTGAATGTTTTCCCAACCTAATTTAATGTAATTCTTGAGCTCTCACATGTCTACTGTAAGTTTGGGCCTGCGGATTTTCTCATTTTTATAATAATAAAATTAATGTGGAGTGTGGATTTACACTGTGGAGCCTGAGTTCAGTTATCATGAATTTTGATTTTACTTTTAGATCTTACAACATTACTCAACTGTGGGTTTGGTCATCACCTCTCCCTCTTTCTCACTCGTAGTGCAGAAGTAAACAAAGAAAACAGGGTAAAATAACTAGGCAAAATAGAGCAAAACAGCTAGACAACAAAACACATTTAAACTCTGATCCATCCAGAAAGGCAAAGGGAATGGTATCTCTACACAATTCGCTAGCGGCTTTTGGATACTTAACGCTTTTCCAAAGTTACTCGCAATTAAATGAATTTCAATGAAAGTAAAATAACTATCTCTAATAACTGTTATTTTTAAGTTGACTAGAACTCAAAAAATGATTCATCTTAACTAAAGCAAATAATTAAGTTAGATCAATATAAAAGTTTATCTTTGTAATATGTGGTCTTATCACCCTCTCAGGGCGGAAAAGACTCTGTATTATCTGAGCTTTTTCATCCACTAAATCATCTTCTAATGGACTCGCCGTGCTCCTTCACCTCTCTGAAACCAACTGATCTTCAATTAAACCTGCTCCAGACCAGGTTATGTTCAGAGCATAAGTTGCTATGGCAACTTATCATACCCTGAAACATAACTCAGTTTTTGGAACCGAAAACTGAGGTTATCCGCTTCCTTACCCTTAAACTTACCGTGGAAACTCACATAACCTGCTTTCTGGAACAGGGCCCTGGGGGGTATTTCAAGAAGCATGTTTAAACTACCCTGACTTTAAGCCTGAACTCTGGCTGAAATCCGCCTGAACTTGCTTACGGGTATGTCGGTTCCATGAATACCGGATATGAGTTAGCGTAATTATGGTCGACTTGGTAACCCTGGGTTAATGCACATACTTTTAAGCGGTACATAAAGACATTCTCAATGGATCGTCGATTTCCGGAGTCACCATGGAAACGCATGGTGAAAAAAAGAGAGCGCTGTACTTTAGTGAGATGGAGTGTGCTGTGTCACATGGACGACATTCTGGTTTGGGGCAAGACCCAGGAAGAGCACGATGTGCGGCTGCATGCGTTGCTGGAGAAAGCACAAAAGGCAGGCATCACACTAAACATTGATAAATGTGAGTTCACATGCCACAAAGTCAGATTTTTGGGTCATGTGATCTCAGCAGCAAGGGTCCAGCCAGACCCAGAAAAGACAAGTGCAGTTCAGGAGATGAGTTCACCCACTAATGTCAGTGAACTGAGGAGTTTCCTGGGCATGGTGAACCAGTTGGGGCGGTTCATACCAAATCTGGCAGAGAAAGACAAAGTTTTGCGAGATCTGCTGTCGAAAAAGAACCACTGGTACTGGGGACCAGAGCAGCAGACAGCTTTTGAAAGACTAAAAAAATAACTTTCATCAACACCAGTGCTCACACTGTATGACCCAAACAGTGTGCTGAAAATCTCAGCTGATGCTTCCTCTTTTGGACTGGGAGCGGTTCTGCTGCAGAAAAGCAATGCTGAGTGGGCGCCTGTGGCGTATGCATCCGGGGCGATGACGGCGACTGAGCAGCGATATGCTCAGGTGGAGAAAGAGGCGCTGACTGCGACATGGGCGTGTGAAAGGTTCAGCTGCTTTGTTCTGGGCAGATCATTTGAGTTGGAAACTGACCATAAGCCTTTGGTGAGTCTGCTGGGTGGCAAAGCGCTAGACGACCTTCCACCTAGGATCCAAAGATTTATAATTAGGCTCATGCGCTACAACTATAAAATCTCGCATGTTGCTGGGAAAAACTTATGGACAGCAGACACCCTGTCACGCGCCCCCCTCAGAGCATCAGAAGCACACACAGGTACAAGCCTGCTAGAGGACACTAACATCTATGTGGACTCTGTCATCAGCAACCTACCTGTCAGTGGAGACTATCTGAGCAACCTTCGTGATCATCTGAAAGCAGACAGTGCATGTGCTGCGCTGATGGAGTTCTGCAGAGATGGGTGACCGGATAAAAACAGACTGCAGGGGGTGTTGAAACAGTAGATAGATAGATAGATAGTCTTTATTGTCATTGCAACATTGTACAACGAAATTAAGGTGCAAAAATAGTCAAATAGTAAAATAGTAAGAATAAAATCACAATAAATAGTATAAAAAACAATATAAAAAAACAGCAGACATAACCCACACACGCGTGAACATTCTGTCATGTTTCCATTTATGGCTTGTTCTTTACAGCGTTTAATGTAGTTATTGCTACGGGATAAAAACTTTTCTTGAATCTGTCAGTCCTTGTTTTGATTGACCTGAACCTTCTCCCTGATGGCAACAGTTCAAAGAGGGAGTGTCCAGGGTGTGAAGTGTCCCTGAGAATGACCTGGGCTTTTTTGAGGCAGCGCGAGCTGTGGAGTTCTTCCAGAGGGAGGAGAGGGCAGCCAGTGATCTTCTGTGCCGTGTTAATGACCCTCTGAAGAGCTTTCCTCTGAGCCACTGTGCATCTGCTGAACCACACACAGACACAGTATGTGAGGATGCTCTCAATGGAGCATCGATAAAAGGACACCAGCAGTCTCTGGGAGATGTTGTTTTTCCTGAGCACCCTTAGGAAGTGCAGTCTCTGCTGGGCCTTTTTTAGCAGCTCAGAGGTGTTTACTCCCCAGGTTAGATCCTCCTCTATGTGGACCCCCAAGAAGCGGAAGTCTGGTACTCTCTCCACACAGACCCCGCTGATGAACAGTGGAGAAACAGCGGTTTTCTTCCTCCTGAAGTCAATAATGACCTCCTTGGTCTTTGTGGTATTGAGCAGCAGATTGTTCTCCCTACTCCACATTGTCAGCTGATCCACCTCGTCTCTATAAGCAGACTCATCTCCCCCCGAAATGAGTCCCACCACTGTCGTATCGTCTGCGAATTTGACAGTGGTGTTGCTGTGGTGAGCAGGAATGCAGTCATGCGTGTACAGGGTGTAGAGCAGGGGGCTTAGCACGCAGCCCTGTGGGGAGCCAGTGCTGAGTGTGAGGGCCTTGGATGTGTGTGGGCCCACTCTCACTCTCTGACTGCGATCAGTAAGAAAGCTCTTGATCCAAGAGCAGGTGGAGTGTGGAAGTCCTAGTCCCATCAGTTTATTTACCAGTTTGTGAGGGAGAATGGTATTAAACGCCGAGCTGTAATCCACAAAGAGCATCCGCACATAGCTTCCCTGTTTCTCCAGGTGGGACAATGCAGTGTGGAGGGCTGTGACTATGGCGTCCTCTGTGGATCTCTTTGCCCTGTACGCAAACTGGTGTGGGTCCATGGATGTTGGAAGTAGTGATGTCATGTGACTCCGTACCAGTTTTTCGAAGCACTTCATCACCACTGGGGTGAGTGCAACTGGCCGGTAGTCATTGAGACTGGTGATGTGTGTTTTCTTGGGCAGGGGGACTATAATGGAGGACTTCAGGCATGGTGGGACAGTAGACTGGGCAAGAGACTGGTTGAAAATCCTGGTAAGGACTCCAGCCAGCTGGTCCGCGCAGTCCTTCAGAACACGTCCAGGGACACCATCGGGTCCAGCAGCTTTCCTGGGGTTGACGGTCCTCAGTATGCTTCTCACCTCTTGCTCCTTCACGGTGAAGCTGAGGCTGCTGTGTGCCACTGGGTGGGGATGTGTGGGTGTGTCAGAGTTTTCTACCTCGAAGCGAGTGAAGAAGAGATTCAGCTCCTCTGCCAGCGAGGTGTCAGCTTCGGCAGCACGAAGGGTGGTCCTGTAGTTGGTAAGATGCTGGACCCCTTTCCACACCTCCCTGCTGTTGTTGCTGTCCAACCAGCCTTCAATCCTCCTGTTGTACTCCATTTTGGCCTTCCTGATGCCTCTCTTCAGGTTGGCTCGGGTTGAGCTGTAAAGAACCCTATCGCCAGACCTAAAGGCAGTGTTCCTCTCCCTCAGCAGCTGCTGGACCTCCCGGTTCATCCAGGGCTTTCTGTTGGGGTACACCCTAATGTGCTTGTCCACCGTAACAGTGTCTATGCAGTTCTTAATGTAACACAGCACACTGTCTGTGAACACCTCCAGGTCTGGATGTTCAAAGACGTCCCAGTTGGTCCTCTCAAAACAGTCCTGCAGCTGCTGAGAGGCCCCATCAGGCCATATTTTTACTGTTTTCTTAATGGTGGGAGCAGTTTTCCTGAGGGGGGTATATGCAGGAATTAGGAGCAGTGACAAGTGGTCAGACTGGCCCAGGTGAGGTAGGGGTCTAGCCCTGAAGCCCAGCTTAATGTTTGTGTAAACCTTATCCAGAGTCTTAGCTTCTCTGGTGCTGCACTTAACGTGCTGGTGAAGGTTAGGAAGCACTGGCTTTAAGTCTACGTGGTTGAAATCCCCTGCTATGATGTGCACAGCCTCAGGATACCGGCTCTGCTGCCTGCCAATGCTGTCATGTAAATGTCCGATAGCTGTGTTAGCATTAGCGTCCGGTGGAATGTAAACAGCAGTAACCATGACCACAGTAAACTCCCTTGGGAGATAGATGGGCCTGCATCTGACAGTCACATACTCCAGGTCCGAAGAGCAGTGACTGTCTACAGTCTTGGTGTTTGTACACCAGTTGTTGTTGACATAGACACACAACCCCCCCCCTCTGCTCTTACCGGAGTCCTTCGTCCTGTCATGGCGCTTAGCGGTGTAGCCTGCTAGCTGGATAGCAGAGTCCGGGATGAGAGGATGGAGCCAGGTCTCTGTGATCAACAAGATGCACATGTCCTTCAAGATCTTGTCGTTCATAATCCGTAGCCTTAGTTCATCCATCTTGTTGACGAGTGATCTGGCGTTCGTCAAAAAAAGGCTGGGAAGCGGTGGTCTCTGTGGCTGTCTCCTTAGCCTGGCAAGTGCTCCAGCCCTGCAACCTCTCTTTTGCTTCCTGTCCCTCCGCCTTCGCTTCCTTACCGCGGGGGTTGTGAGCCACCTGGAGCCGGGGTCCCTCGCTATGTCCACCGGAATCTTTTGCGAGCTGACAAACTCGGCTGCGATATTCCGGTCGCAACAGACTCCTATTTTAAGGAGATCTAGGCGGCTGTAGATGTTGGTAACTCCCATGATGTACACGGAACAGACAAAAGTAACACAAACAAAAATACGCGAAGAAACCGTAAAAACCACAAAAATAAAGCAAAACAAAGCACTGACTAAGCACTGACTATAGAAGCACCGAGCCGCTGCAACCCTGTGCGCCGCCATCCATGTCACACCTCCTAATCTCCTACTGGGCTGAAAAGCGGTACTGACGGTGTACGATGGACTGCTGCTGCGGGGCACAAGGCTAGTCATCCCATCGGCTTTGCGTAAGATGTGTTAGAAAAATTGCATGAAGGACACATGGGCGTGACAAAGTGCAGGGAGAGGGCTAAACAAACAGTATGGTGGCCGGGGCTCAGTAATCAGTTGAGTGACATGGTGTTAAGATGCCGCACTTGCATCCAAGAGAGAACCAATGTTAAAGAGCCACTGATGCCAAGTCAGATACCGGACAGGCCTTGGCAAAGACTCGGAGCTGATCTGTTCACACTAGAAAGCAAAGAATATCTGCTCGTCGTGGATTATTTTTCCCGTTTTGTGGAAATTGCACAGCTCTCATATACACGGTCCATGGATGTGGTGGTGCACCTGAAGTCAATTTTTGCACGTCATGGCATTCCTGAGGTTCTTGTGACAGATAACGGGCCGCAGTTCTCAGGTAGCCATTTTCAGGCTTTTGCAGCATGTTACGGCTTTGAGCATGTAACAAGCAGCCCCAGGTTTCCACAAAGTAATGGAGAGGCCGAACGTGCTGTACAGACTGTTAAGAGACTGTTGAAAAAGTCATCTGATCCGTACCGCGCTTTGCTTGCCTACAGAGCAACACCTCCACAGCAAAATCTGCAGTGTTGATTTGTGTTGAATTTTCCAGTGTTAAATATTTCGAGTTGATTAGTGTTGATCTTAGTGTTGTTTTGAGCACATCCAGTGTTAAAACAGATTTGGGGGCGGAGCTTTGTGCTGCAACGGCTGACGGAGTTATTTCAAACTCTGTTGGCGGTTTTTTCTCGGAGAGCGGAGGAGGAAAGTCGTCTGCTACATTCATTTCAAAAGGGTAAGAACAAATATATAAATGTCTTCACTTTAATAAACATAAAGCATGTTTGTAATGCGATAGATATTAGTTAGCTTCGATACATTTATTGCTCTTAATGTTAAGTAACGCGCTATTTTTCTTTAGCTAGTTTTTTCAGTGTTACATGGCGACCCACTCCAATGAAAATCGCCTTTTTTTGAGTATTTTTTAACATATTTTGTAGCATTTCTCTGATGATATTGGAAATTAAATAATGTAACATGTAAAACTGTGTTTCTTAGTATTTCTTATTGTAATTGTAGCAGACAAAAATGCGCCGTTCGGAAGAAAAAAAAACTCATATGTGACACAGTTACTAAAATGGGCGACCCGGTCTCTCCGCTCTGCCCCCCTCATGCGTCTACCGTCAGACGAATAGATCGATGAACGTCTTTGTCTCGTCTGCGCTGGAATCTGGATCTAAACTGTACGCACAACGCAGTGTCGGTAGTGTTACCGGTTTCCAGCCCAAAGTAATCTGAAAACCGCCAAACTCTTCTATGTCCCCGGGGTGGGGGCGCTGCGTACGCTGACACAAGCACACACACGCCCACCCCACACACAGTTCTGCTCCCGAACTTTCATTCATTTTCTTAACCCAATTTTGGACAGGCGGGGCGGGGCGGCAAACCCACAACAACAGGTTGTATGACAGAGCCCGGGTCCGTTAAGCGCCTCTCTGCCTGTTGCGTCTCCAGTTTAAAGAAGATAGCGGCACTCCAGCGGCCACACAGCCTGACTTGGTCCGGTACGGTATTTTCATGAGAACACCCCCCCCCCCCCCCCCCGGAACCGACCCTAAAACCGCCCAAAACGCCCCCAACATAGTTGAAAGACAACTGAGCGCTGTCACAAAAAGGATCAGAAATATAGTTGTAGTACTGGGACTTTAAACATCTAATGTTATAACTATGGTACAAGGTTGGACTTTTTCTCAATTACAGGTGTGAATAAATCAAAAGCACATTTTTAAATTGAAAGTGATTTGAGCATTAATAAGAAAAGTAACTTCTGCTGCGCGCCATAATTATCTAAAGATGGGGGAGGAGGACGAGAATGGACATTCATTGGAGGCTTGACAGGGACGCGCGTTTTGGAAAACGTTTTGAGACAAAAAATACACAGTAATTTTATGACCTTTTTGCTACTTATTTATTATAAAATACTTAAATGTCGCAGGATGGGTGAGATTCTGTGTGTGCATGTGCGTCAGTTAAATAGAAAATCAATCCAGACAGGTTTTTGATCAAGTAATAGTTGTTTTATGAAAGAAAGCTAGGAAAAGTTGATTTTGCTTATTAGACATTTTTAAAAGTATTACTGATATGAATTGTGTTCATTAGAACAAAAATGTTTATCTATGCTTCAACTTGTCTAAGAGCAAATTAATTCTGTGAAACTAAAGTACTGTTTTTTTCCTTAAGAGTTTCTGTTAACTGCCACCATGCTGCTAAAGGTCAAATATGGAAGTACCAAAAAATACACCCGATTACAGTCAGGATTTACCTATGCAGATCTCATCTGTGAAGGTGAGCAGGCATTCTGTATAATTAAATATTTACATCATTTGGTCTTTGTTAAAATGCAAGGAAGCTGGGAATATTTGATCAAATGTAATGACATTTTTTTATTACTGCAGATGTTATTACTTTTTTTATTTCTTTCGTTCATGCCAATTTTTTCTTCCAGTAAAAAACAAGTTTGGACTTCCGGATGGAACTGAGCTTCACATTTTTGACGACTCTGACACAGCAGTGGAGGAAGATGTTCTTCTTGAACTTATAGAAAGCAAACCTGACCTGTGTCTGACTGTTTGTGACAGCATATCAGATAGTAATTTTCAGTAACTTTTTGAATGATTTCACATAACTTATCATTAGCTCTTGTACAAATTTTTACATTTTTTCCCTTTCTCTCCCATAGAACATTCATGTCCATCCACCCTCCCTGAAGAACAGTCAGTCACTTTAAGTGTGACAGACTTCTTTAGAGAGCTAAGCTAAAGATCATTGAGGAGGCCAAACACCTGACACGGACAAATGAATTGTTTCAACTTTTGAAAGCTGCTGATAAATTAGCAGAGAATGATGAGACCAGTAAGCATTACATTGTCTATAGATATGATAGTGTACACTGTATTATCTCTGTTCAGAGTGGATGATAATAATTTCTTCCCAGATTCTGTTATTTTTTTATATTTTGATAGACTGGGACAGTGATATGGCTTCACTGCTGATCCTTCTTCATCTGTTGCCACCCACAGCAGGACGAAAGAGGATTAAAAAAAGCCCAATGATGCTGTGCCTAAAATGGTGCACTTTCATAAGGTATGTGTTTTACAATATTTACAAACTGGGAGTGAAAACAAAACCATAGGTAGGTCATGCACAAATGTGTTCATATTTTTATTTTAAGTTGTGCAAAATATTAATTTGTGCACACTTTTGTGTTTCAGCATACATTTCTAATTGACAGTTATCTAACCAAATATTCCTCCATTAAACCATCTGTCCCCTCATCCACCTGTCTTCTGGATCCTCTAACACCAGCTAACTTTATGTCTTCCTCCACTGTATCCATAAACCTCCTCTTTGGTCTTTTTCAAGACCTCTAGCAGCTCTAGACTCAGCATCCTTTTACCAATATACTCATTTTCTCTCCCCTGGACATGTCTGAGCTATCTCAGTCTGGCCTGAATTCTCTAAATTGGAGATAATGTTTGCACCTAAGAAGTAACTATCATGTCCTAAAATATCTATTTATTTTGAAATCTTTGTCAATCTTTTTCAGTCATGTTGCAGCATTGGTGAACACCTGCAACAACGTGAAGGCAATCAACCCTACATCCTTGCCATTGGCAGAACCCAGAACAAAATTGAGACCTTCTACATCGTTGTGGACAAACAGCTCATTCCCTGCCAAGCCACTAGTTCACTGGGCGCGTTTGATGAACTGTTTAAATCCCACTATGTTTTCAACTTGTCCTATGAGGAATCCCTGGTCCAGCTCTACACTTTTGTTCAAACAACCATCTTTAACATTTATGTCACAACAACAGACGAGTCTCCGAGAGTTCGTGAGTTGCGTGCTAAACTGCTCAACTAGCTTAAAAATGTTTAAGTGTTTCATTTGTCAGGCTGTTCATGTGACCTGTAAGTCTTTGACAATCCATTTAAGACTTGACCATAGTTTTTATCCAAGCACCAGGTTTAAGTAAATTCGGCAGATGAAACTCTGAGGTCACATTTCAATGAGCATTTATGAGCGTACAAAGTGTTCGTTAGTAATGTTTTGAAAGGCGCTTTTAAATAAAATGTATTATTATTATTATTATTATTATTATTATTAATGAAATGATTTCATTAAAGCAGACAGTCTTGCCATTCACAGGCCGTTTAACTTACAAAGTGCCTACAGTGAAGACAACAGCATTTATATTGTACCTCTGTCTTTGTTGTAATGATGGTCAAGTTTACCTTGTGCTCAAAATGTTATTGTGCTTGGATGATTTCTTACTCTTAATAAAGAGTTTAAAGCTTTCTCAAATGTCATATTTCTTTCACATCGTAAAATATTTTTACACTTGGTGTTTTCTCAGGCGGCTGCATCTACAACCCAGCTAGGGATAGGTAGGAAAAGATGATTGTGTATCTGCTCCTACTTCTGTATAATCAAAGAAAGCCACGCTTCAACTGATCGTCGGTTGTTTGTATGTATATATTGACATAAACATATTTACAACATTATAGGAACCAAACCTTTTATGTTATGTATTTGACTACTTATAAAAGTAAACTTAACGTAAGATAAAACTAGTCTTTTAAAGGCACTAAAGTACAGGAAAAAAACTAATCATGGGAATCAACTCAGAATAAGAGTTAATTTTTGACACAATTTAGTGTTAAAAAAACACTGTTGAAGTGTCAAAAATAACACTAAGAATGTCAGTAATGTAACACTATTGCAGAGTTAAAATGGTAACACTTTATAAAGTGTAATTTTAACACTGGGCTGGTGAGGATTATATAAACACTCGCAAAGTGTTAAAATTGACACTATGGGAGTTAAATTAACACTGCTGATTTTGCTGTGTCTACAAAACGGCTACAATCCAGCTTAGCTGTTAATGGGGCGTCGACTTCGCACTACTGTTCCTGCCCTTCCGTCCCTGTTGGATCCAGCTCTGCCTGACTACCACGCGTTAGGAGCCAAAGAAAGGGAGAAGAGGTGGAGAGATGCAAGAACCTTTGACAAGCGACACAAAGCGAGAAACCTTGAACCACTGGTTCACAGATGCAAGAGCTCAAGGTACAGTGATTTCTGCGCATGAGGCTCCTCGCTCATATCGCATCAAAGTGCCTCAGGGCATACTGAGAAGAAACCGACACCACCTGGTGTCAATGCAGACCGACGGCGAGGGATTCGAACCTGTTGATGAACCTGTGGGAGAAGATACACCTACTCCAGCTCCAACAGACCAGACACCACACAGTGGAGAAAATAACACAGAGACTGTCCGTACAAGGTCAGGAAGGGTGGTCAGGAAACCAGATAGACTTAACTTGTGAATGAAAAAAAAAAACAAAGAGAGTAAATAAGGATGTTTGAGATTATTAGAATGGGATGGTTTGAAAAAGAAAAAAAAAAGGAATGTCGTTGATTTTGTCATACAAGTAAAGATGTATAAATGCCCTTTGTTTTGTTTTAAGAAAGGGAGATGTGGTATTATACATGTTGGGGGTAAAACCCTAGTTAAGGAGATGTCATGAGAGGCGGGCCCACGAGGGGGCGCGCTATGGAGAGTTCAGGACTGTGTGGTTGTTTTCCGGTTGTTGAATAAAGCAGTCTACAGCACAACCCGTCCCGGAGCCTTTGTGAAAAGTAATAACACGACATTATCTGAACTTCTTCATCCACTAAATAATCTTCAAATGTACACGCCATGCTGCTTCACCTCTCTGTAAACAAACTAACCTTCAACCAAACCTGCTCCAGACCAGGTTATGTTCAGAGCATGAGTTGCCGTGGCAACTTGACATATCCTGAAACATACCTCCATTTCTGGAACCGAAAGCTGAGGTTATCAACTTCCTTAGCCTCAAACTTACCGTGGGAGCTAGCATAACCTGCTTTCTGGAATACCCCCCTGGTGTCATGGTAGAAACACAAACAACTTAAACAAACAAGTTACTACAGACCAAAAAAAAAAACTGAATAGGAGTAAAAAAAACTAAAACATGCACAGTGGTCCCTCGTTACATTTTAAAGATAAACCTGCGAGAACTGAAATCAACGTAACTTTTTACAATTATTTTTTTGTTGTTTTAAGGCTGTAAAACTTCTCACTACACACTTTTCTCAGACAGACATTAACATATCTCATGTTTAAACTCAACAGTCAAGCCTTCGTAGAAACTCCAGTACAGAAAGAAAACAAAGATCTCCTTGAGATTAAAGATTTATTTAGAATAAAGAACACAGTGTGTTGTAAAAAAAAAAAAAACTTAAAGGGATGCACAATTGCATTCCAAAATCCGTGAAACAGCAAGGTGAACGTGAACCATGTTATTGCGATGGAGTACTGCATAAGAAAAAATAGACACAAATTGTCACAGTGACTTTATGCTGCAATGTATATTTCCCCAACATCTTCTGTACATTTTTAAAACTCTGACATGAACGATCAAATGATGCATATAAAAAAGGCATTGCTGCATCTTTCTGATCAGTATGAGGCAGCGTGGAACTCTTGAGTACCACTCTTTACTTTCGTCCTCTATGTAAGCCCATCTTCCATGTCTGCAGGATTTTTTTTATTGCCGTGTTAATTGAGTTTCTCATCTCTAATAAGCCATCTGCAGTTTGTCTGATTATAATGGTGTCTTAATTAGCTGATTAACGATGGAGAGCACTTGTCAAGGATTCTAGCCAGCCCAGAGGGCACTTGATAATATAATTATACTCATGTGTATCTTTGAATACGTAGACATCTCACAACCATGAGAATCTTTTAACTACAAAGACTGAATGTGTGGTCTGTGACCATACACAACATTTGAAACACTATTTTCTGATGTTTCAAACTTTTTAAAAAAAGGATTAAAAACTAACTAACAGTGTGTTATTCATCCATTTTTCCTTACTTTCATTTACTACATATGCACTTGTTCATTTTGAATGTATATATTTAACCTTGTTTTGCATCGTCCATTAACAGGACACTTCAGGGGCCTGTTTCAGAAAGGAGGTTAAGTGTAAACTCTGAGTGCATTAACCCTGAAATCAGGGAAACCCTGGGTTTTCCGTTTCAGAATGGGAGGTTTGTTAAACCAGAGAAAGCAGAGTAAGTCAAACCCGTTTCTGAAAGAGAGGTAACTTCTACTCGGAGTCAGTGTCCATGGTTACTTATGCTGTGAACCTAACCTGGTCGGGAGCAGGTTTTATTCTCCAAACTCAAAGTTTCTGCCGGTCCCCTCCCCTTTTTAAAGACGAAGCGGTATTTTTCGCTTTAACCTTCATTGCCCAAATGTCCGTCACACAAAGACGGTCTAAGTGACAAGAATGGCTTGTCCTTTTTTGGAGGACCCAATAGACGAGGAGGCTGCATTAATTCATAGAGAATTATATTTACCTCGTACGAGGATTTTGAGAAGACTCGATTTTTTTTTTCACTTTTAGCTGCTGCCATATTCTTTTAATTCCTGCAGGATTGCATCTACGTGAAAATGAAATCAGGGACATTGAATTAGATTAATGTAACAATAACTTTTTGGAAACACTATTTCCTAGCACTGCTTACTTTCTTAATCCCATATACACCTATACCACTTGATCAATACAAGAGTAGTGTTGCAGCGTGTGTGTGCTGAGCGGGGTGCGAGCCACGAGAGAGAAGGGGAGGGGCGATTGCAGGTGCAGATGGGGGGGGGGGGGGTTGAGCACGGAGCAGAGGTGTGGAGTAAGCCCTGGCTGCAGCCTGCAGAATGGGTCATCATAGTGCAGTGCTTCTCAATTATTTTCTGTTACGCCCCCCCAGGAAGAAGTAAACGTTTCGCGCCCCCCAACTCTCCGCCCACCACTGTAAATCGTATCATTTTTCTATAAAATTATTATAGGTACACCTCTGCATAACATTGTATCCTTGTTAACATTAAAGGCAAGAAAAAAGAAAGTAATATAGATCAACTTACAATGAAGAATAACTTTATTAACACTGTTTTTGTCTGTAACAGAGAAGACTTAAAGTGCATCAATTTGCCTGAAACCTTTTAAAAAAATCACATCCTTATTCAAACTGTAAACACTGGATCAAGGTACATTTTTTGACCATTTGATATTGAAAAATAAAATTAAATAAAATCAATAAATAATAATAAATCAAATTCATCAGCAACATTAACTCAGGAGCACAATATGACAAACAATTTGACCAACAAAACAAAAATTAAAACAATTTGTGCTGATTTTTTTTTGTAAATCAAAATGAGGAAGTCAGGGTTAATGGCTACAATGAGCACGTTTTGCAGTGCACAGCTTTTCAAAGCGGGGTTTGAAGCATGATACTGCAACTCTCAGCTCCTGCTCAATGTTTAGCTGGGATCTGTACTTGGTCTTTAGAGCAGCAACAGCAGAGAAGCCAGTCTCACAAAGATAAGATGTTGCAAAAGGAAGAAGAATGCCCATAGCCCTCTGGCCTAAGAGTGGATACTGCCTCTCTACATTCAGCCAGAATTCACTCAGTGTCTGTGATGTGAACCTCAGTCTCAATGTGGAGTCAGACGTCATATCAATGAACTGGTCCTCTTCTGCAGAGCTGAAACCAGTTGGAGCTGGTGCGTTGAAAGGATCTCTCACCCAATCATATTGGGAACTGTTTTCAGGGAAGTACTTTTAAAAGAATCCAATCAGTGAAGAAATATGCTCCTTAATATGGGGAATCACTGAGGTGGCATCATAGTCAGTAGTGGCAACAAATTCATGCAGGTTCTCGAATGAATCAGTATTTCCTTCATCAAGTCGCCTGCCCCACATTGCTAGCTTTCGAGTGAAAGAGCTGATCTTGTCTGTGACCTGAGGGAGGTGTTTATCTTTCCCTTGAAGCTGTAGATTTAGTTCATTTAGCTTTCCAAATATGTCACTCAGGTAGGCCAGTTTTGCCAGGAAGTTCTCATCACTAAATTTTTCTGCGACTTCATGCTTGTGCTCCTGTTCCAAAAACATTCTTATCTGCTCTCTGAGCTCAAAAACTCTGGACAAGACTTTTCCTCGTGACAGCCACCTTGCTTCACTGTGAAACAGCACAGCTTGATGTTCAGCCCCCATCTCCTCACAGATAGCAGAGAAGACTCTTGTTTTTAGTGGTCTAGTCTTTATAAAATTGACAACACCTACAATGTCACTCATGACCTCACTTAATTCAGAGGAAAGTTTCCTTGATGCCAGAGCTTCTCTGTGTATAACACAGTGTGTCCACTCAACATTAGGTGATGCCTTCTTGATGAGTGCCCGAAGTCCTTTTTTCATCCCTGCCATGGTCTGTGCACCATCACTGCAAACACCAATGCAGTTCTCCCACTTAAGCCCATTCTCAGTCAGAAAGCAGTCCAGCATTTTGAATAGCTCTTCAGCTGTGGCTCTGTCCCTGACATATTTACAAAAAAGTAGATCCTCGCACAGGGAGTGTGTCATGTCAAAACGTACATAAGCAATCAACAAACAGTCTTTGTTGCTGTCAGTTGCTTCATCAAACTGTAAGGCAAAACGTTTGTCTTTGAGTTTCTCTACCAGCTGTTCTTTGAGATCGTTGGCAATGTCATTTATACGTCTGGCGACAGTGTCATTGGACAGAGGGACAGTTTTTAATTTTGCAGCGCTTGCGTCGTCCAGCATGACAGAGACCATGTCTAATGCTGCAGGCAGTATCAGCTCCTCTGCTATGGTGTGGGGTTTTTTGCACTGAGCAATTTGGTATGCCACTTTATATGATGCTAACAGTGCTCGCTGGTTTACTGAAGTAGCACTCACAAAGCGGGACGATTGTTGGCAATATTCGGCACGTTTTCGCTGAAAAAACTCAAGCGGCTTATCAGCGTGATTGGGGTGTAATGTCTTTAAGTGCCGCCTTAATTTATTTGGCTTCATGCTGTCCGCTGCCAACATTTTTAGACACAGGTCTTTCCGGTCTTTCCTCGTCTCCCACCGTAGTAACAGTGAAGCCAAGCGCTACATACGCTTCGTCATATTTCCTCGTCTTGGCTTTCGGGAGACTTACGTTTGTCTCATTATCTGCGTCCCTCTCCGCCTTTCTTTTCACCCCTGTCAAATATTTTTTCATTGTGTTGCTGAAGAGTTTGTTCGTTGAACTTTCACATCTCCCGCTCTGTGCTGTGTGCTCTTGTTTGGTGCAAAAATACCGTAACTCCCTGCGCGAACTCTGAAAATCAGCGCGCCACTGCCACCCACTGAGTGGATGTGCAATTACACTTCATTCTAGTACGGCGTACTAGAATGAAGGCACGCGATGATCCAGATCCAGGTGTTGGGGAACAGGCAGCCTTGCTGCTCCTCCGTGTGCCCCCTGTCACCTAGCAACCAGAGCCCACACCACCCCTCCCCTTTCCCTCTCACACACGCAGCCGCGTGTGACAGAAGACGGGAACTCGCGGCTGCAGGGATGGTGATTCACAGGTTTCAGGCTGTATTATTGCCCGTATTATTGCCTGTGCCTAAAACCGCCACTACCGCGCGCCCCCCCTGGCATCGCTCCGCGCCCCCCACTATTTTAGAAGCACTTTCATAGTGGAATGCTTTGATTGCAGAGGAATGTGAACACGCTGTTGAATGTTAACCCCGCCCATGCTGAGGCCGTCTGCTGTGGAATGTTAACCCCGCCCACGTTTAGCCCGTGCCTTTGATTCACCTGCGTCAGTGCAGTTGTGATTGCAGGAAAGGGGAAGAATCAGTGGAGCACATTTTGTGTCATTGGTAATTGTATGAGGAAGGAAGAGAACAGAGGGGAGGAAAATTTGAATGGTGCAATGTCATACTCCAACACAATAGGTGGCGGTAATGCATTTCGTCGTTGTTGCCGGCCGCCATTTTAAATACAAGAAGAAGACGACGAAGTCAGTGCTGTTTTTCTTCTGTTTCCACGCGCAGAGATACACTTTGAAAATGGAGGAACACATCCAAAGAAAAACGGTAAGTTAATGAAAAAAAACTCTTGTTGTGATTATTGCTTGCTTTCCACCACAATTGTTTTTTTTACAAGGCAAATAAGGCTATTATTTCGTATTTTCAAATGTATTGTTCTTTTTTCACCCTGCCGTTCTAACTACGTGGTTCACGTTTGCATGAAGCTTAGTTAGTTTAGCTTTCGGCTCTCTTGCCTGGAATTTTTGTCTAAAGCTATTTGTGTTTTTCAATGTCGGTAAAACTTTTTTTTTTTTTTTGTGTATTTAACCTGTATTATTTCTGTATTTATATAGAGACACGTTACAGTTTTAATCGACGGCGACAAGCCAACGCCGATAAAACAAAAGCAACGTCTTCTCATGTCCATTTTGCTGTTGCAAGATGGATGCAGAGCATGCAATGGCCCTCCACATGGAAACTCATTCTTCTGTGAAACACAAAGGTACATCCAGGCTGTGTCCGAATTCCCACCCTAATCCCTAATCCCTAAAAATTTAAGTACGGGACTATGTATGTGTATTACCCTGTATTATTTTGTAATTAAAATCTAATTTCTATGAGCATTTTGCACGGCGTTGAAGTTGGCTCCGGATATTTGTTTAAAAAAAAACACAATTTATTTATTCAAAGGAAAACATGAAGCAAATTAGGAGACGGTGGTGTCTGGACCTAATAACAAATTTTCCAATGCCGTAAGTGCTCTTCATTTGATCACACTTATCAAATCCTTAATATTTTACTATATATTTTACTGAAAACTCTGAATTGACCTTTTTATTACAATTTTGATGGTGAACATTCATTTTCATTGATTCACCAAGGTCTGAAGAAGAGAGAATGCAGGCCAGAAAAAGGCATCGGGAGGAGCAGAAACTCCAGGTGAGAGGAGCTCATTTAATTCATGAGGCACACATTGAAGCTCTTCTTTGACGCTGTTGTTGCTAATCCCTCTGCCACTTTCAGGAGGAAGGTGCTTCAGTAAAAAAGATGCATTCTGAATCCATCTCAGAAGGTACTATTGAAGTTAGAGCTGTTGTACACATACATAGTTTTCTCTGCTTTCAGTCTCTGATAGATTATTGAGGTGACCTGAGATGCCCCTTCAAATATAATATAATATTGTGTTTATTATAAAAGTTTAGAAGATGGTATGTCCAGGGTCTTTTGTTAGTGTCATTTCTATCTTTTAATTTTCATTCTATTCTCTTTGTAGGGGAAGGTGACATGACAAGCAGTGGGACAGGAAGGAATGTATGGATCCTCTTGAACTCAACATTTGTCGCCTTCTCCAGTATCTACTCTAAGAATGACCTTTTTTTCTGTGCAGGAAGAAAATGCTTTACTGCACGGCACCATTGAGGCAGCCAAATGGTGCCAGTTGCAGTCCTTTCAAGGAAGAATGTTCCCTGCCAGATGTTTTGAAGGTGGGTCAACAACAACAGAAGGATATTCTTAAAGAGCTGCAAACCTGCTCTCTCATGAGCAAAGATGAGAGATTGATGGAACTGAGGGAGCTTTTCACTTTTTCTTTCCAGTTTTTCAGCGACTTTGAGGCCTTTTGTTCTGAAATTATGGACAATAAAAAATTAAAGGTCTATGTTTGTTTTGAGGAACAATAAATCCCAGTGTCTGCTGTATTTGTGTTCTGTTTTATTTTTTTTATATTTCATATTGGTATATGTATAATGCTATATGACTGTAGCATTACATTCATTCATCTTCTATTCAATTTCATTCCTTTTGGGGTCACAGGGCTGCTGGAGCCTATCCCTGGCACTTGCTATTGAAGGCAGGGGACACCCTGGACAGCTCGCCAGCCTGTCGCAGGACCACAATCACCTATGGACTTTTTAGAGTGACCAATTTACCTAATAAGTATGTTTTTGGACAGTGGGAGGAAGGCACGGAGGAAACCCACACATGCATGTCTAGCATGGGGTCAGGGTTTTTTACTTTAAATGTTTAACCCACCTGAGACTAGACACTCCTTGAGATGTGTGAGACTGAGCATAAATACACAACAGTTATTACACAATATCTGTGGAACCTACGTGTGATAAATTATATATTTTATAACGTGATATAATTTTACATATAACAATAAACCATTGATCAGTAAATCACAGACTGTAGAATAACTAATAACTAATGTTACAGTCAGCAGCTTTGCTGCCCTTTTCTCCTGTAGCCATTTATAAAAGGGGGCATTTTTCTAGAGAAAATTATTAAAACATGATTGTACATATCCTAAAGGCGGTTAATTGCATTTATTTACGTCTGTTCAAATACACAAACTTGTGGAAATTTACGTTGCCCGCTCGTAATGCATGCAGAAACGATCCACATTGCTCCATTGTCTGCACATATTTTAAGTGCGTCCAAGGATAAAAGTCGGCCACACATACTTTCTCCTGGTCCGTGAGGCCAGACAAAATTCATTAACTCCCTAATGCATGCACATGGAAACTTGTAAAAGGCATAAGAAGGCAGGAATCATGGTAGAAATTCCCTAATTCAATTAAATATTTTTATTTTATTTTAGCACATACAATGAAAAAGGGATCATGAATACAAAGATTGCATTAGGATAATACTAAACTTTAACAAAAAAGACTAAGCTAAACTGATATTCCTGCCCTTAGACCCCCCCTTCACAGTAACGAAAAACTCCTTAAAAACCCGTAGATGGCAATATTGCACATGGAAACTTGTAAAACCACCAAAGAAGAAGACGGCCTCAGCATGGGCGGGGCTAACATTCCACAGCGTGTTCACATTCCTCTGCAATCAAAGCATTCCACTATGATGACCCATTCTGCAGGCTGCAGCCAGGGGTAGTTGGAGGTGTGTGCGTGGTATATATTGTGTGTTCGGAGGACGGAGCACTTAGTTAAATAAAGAGAAGGTGTCATTCCCAGAATAACTGTTTTGGAGTCATTCTTAATCCGCTCTGGAGGTTGAGGGTTTCGAACGGGAAGTGAACCCCGAAGGAGAATTCCCTTCGGCCCCGAAGGAAATCTCCCCTGCGCTTCTGACCACGGTTAGAAAGACGAGAGAAAAGAAAGGAGAAGTCTTCGCGCAGCGAAAGGTTCAACAGTAGACAAAAGTTCACTTTTAAAAGCACAATTGCATGTATTAATATTAAACTGACCAACGTTTGCAAGAGGGGAAGGTTAACAAAAAAGTCCTCTAAACATTATCAACGTTAAATGCATTTTTCCCCAGATTGGTTCTGTACACTATGCAGCATTTCATGCAATTACACCAGGAATAACACTTCAAAACGACACCTAAATATCGCCATTTTTTATTTCACTCCTTACGCTATTTAAAAAGTTATGACAGTCAATATTTTATAACAATGATTTAAATGCAAACTTAGGCATTAACTTGAGCAGCTATGTTTTTCCACGCTAACTGTCTCTGTTTTGCAGATGCAGCGGTGTTGCTTTTCTTCTGGAATATGTGCTCATATTCACTGTAACTCTGCAGCAGCACGTCAAGTTCAGCTGGCGAAAAATACGCAGACCTCTTTTTTTCACGGTTGCCATGGTGACTCGTGATATCTGAGCTCCATTGATAATGGCTTCTTATAGTCGCGGTGCTCACGCTCACCTCCGAATCAGTCCACTCAGAGTTGATTGACCTAACTCGGATCAGCTTCTCTGAAACAGAAAACTCAGAGTTGTTAATCTCTCGATTGACCAACTCAGAGTTCAAGTTTAACCTCAGAGTTGGTTGAACCTCCTTTCTGAAACAGGCCCCAGGTGTCACTCACTGAGAATGTTTACCTTATTTAAATACACTAAATACTTATGAAGTATTTTTTAATTTGTGAAAAAATGAGACTGTAATCAAACTGTGTTTCTTAAAAATAAGCTCTATTTTTACTGTCTATATAGCCAGTAATTATCTGTCCATCTGTAGAATCAGATGGACCCAACATTTGGTTAAGAGCATTGCAGGGCCCTAGCCTCCTCTCCCCATGATTGGATGGGGATTCAAAAACATGACGCCTTTACTCATGCATAACTTTTCAACAGTTTGCTGAAACACTGACTGTCGTGGGTCCCGTCCGGGAATGATTGGGCAGAGGCGCCAAGGTGAAAGTATTCTTGCTTTTAATCAAGAACAGAGCACACCAATTGCTCCACAAAGGCTAATCAACATCAGTTTCTTTCCTCCAACACTCCAACTTCTCCACTCAGACTCCCACACTGCCAGCTGTATCTGGTTCTCTTTTAAGTGGTAAGCCCCTCCTCCTGGGCGTTGCTCTCCATCAGTCCACAGAGAAAATAGGGAGAAGTGTTTACAAAAACATAAATAAACATACAGAAATAAACAGTTTCATTCAAAGAAATATTCTGTGTCGTGTACAGAAAAGTAACAATAATCATCAATAAAAATAAATACAAACAGTGACCGATGCGTCACATGACCCAGGGTGTCCATGACCACTTCCGGGTTACCGGGTTACTTCCTGGTAAACAAACAAACAGACGCTCATGTTAGCGTCGTGTGTGCTTCGTGTGAATGTATGCGCGAGGATTATGAATCGGCAACCTAGTGTGCACCCAGGGCTACCTGCAGAGGGATAGGGACGGAATGAAAAGGGTAAGTTGATGTAAATGACGTGTTACCGGGTCCGTGCGTGCGCGTCAATGCGCACGTGTGTGTGTGTGCGAGCGTGTGAATGCGTGTGTGCCTGCAGCGGCAGCTGACGGTTCTACACCGTCACACTGACCTTCCACCTTTGGCTGCCACACTCAAAAATAACAGTTGACAGTATTTTTCTCTCTGTGTAGAACACGCTGGAGGAGGGTGGGGGGGGGGGGGGGGGGGATTGTTGCACGCAAGGGAAAACAAACTCGCAGCTCCAGAGGCTGTGAACGGGTAGAGAGGCGGGGAAGGGACTTAGACTCCCTGCTTATGATTCCAAACCCCACAACAAACTAACCGCTGCATTCTAATAAATAAATAGTGTAGCCTAAATAACCTGTGCCTTTGTCTAACAAATACAGATTCCAAAATATTTTATATTATTTTTGAAATGTGGCAGTGTAAATAATGTTACTTGTCTATGTATACCAGAGCTTTTGTTGAGGAAACTTGAAATCATTTTGACATTATTTATTTTCAACATTAAGTATTTTAGTTGCATTTAACTGCATGTGTTTGGGTTATTCAGAGATAATCTGGGGGGTATTCCAGAAAGCAGGTTATGCTAGCTCCCACGATAAGTTTGAGGCTAAGGAAGTTGATTACCTCAGCTTTCGGTTCCAGAAATGGAGGTATGTTTCAGGGTAGGTCAAGTTACCATGGCAACTCATGCTCTGAACATAACCTGGTCTGGAGCAGGTTTAGTTGAAGCTTAGTTTGTTTACAGAGAGGTGAAGCAGCATGGCATGTCCATTTAAAGATGATTTAGTGGATGAAAAAGCTCAGATAATACTTTTTCCACCATGAGAGGGTGATAAGACCACATATGGATGTTGGAAAGATAAACTTTTTTTACTTTGATCTAACTTAATTATTTGCTTCAGTTAAGATAAATCATTTTTTTGTTAGGTCACCTTAAAAATAACACGTTGATTTCAGACAATTATTTTCCCTTCGTTCAAATTAATTCACTTAAGTAGGTGTAACTTTGATGCTGCTGTTAGATCGGCACCGCAAGGGATTCTGGGATATCATTCCCTTTGCCTGTCTGGACGGATTTGGTTTTAAGTGTGGGTTTTTTACAAAATGTGTTTAGTTGTATAGCTGTTTTACTGTGTTTCACCGTGTTTTGCCGAGCTATTTTGTCCTACTATGCTTATGTCTGCACCATGAGTGAGAGTAAAGGAGAGGATGATGAGTTTATATAGCACCCCTACCACCTAAACATGTTATGATAGTGACGGAAAATTCTTTAATAAATATTTGCACTCCGTGCATTTTTTTCCGTTCTTTTTATTGTTATAAAAATGAGCATATCTGCCTGCTCAAACTTAGACATATGAAAGTTCAAGAAATATAAGTAATTAAGATGGGAAAAAAGATTAATGGAGTAATGTGACATTTAGTTAGATAAATACGTAAATTTGAGTTGTATAAACAATTATTGAGTTTGAATTAATTTAACTAAATTATTTAAATTATTTTTCAGCCGTGTTACTTTTTTGATGGACTTATAATTTTTATCCGCCGTCATTAAACTCTCAGACTCTGTCTCACTTCCGTCTCAAGTGGAGCGCTTTCTTTTTTTTTTCTCCACGCGTTTCCATGGTGACTCCAGAAATCGGCGATCTATTGAGAATGTCTTTATGTACCGTCCGTTAACCCAGGGTTACCAAGTCGAGCGTAATTACGCCAACTCATATCCGGTCTTTTGGAACCGACATACCCAGAATAAGCAAGTTCAGGCGGATTTCAGCCAGAGTTCAGGCTTAAAGTCAGGCTAGTTTAAACATGCTTCCTGGAATACCCCCCTGTTCAGTATAATCTGTTTTTTTTTTATTATTATTTTCAGTTATGAGTTTAGATTGCACAATGACTTTATGTTTATTTGACATCAGCAAATTTAGCTGAATTAACTGTAAGTTTTCTTGTCTCTAAAACAAATGTAAAAGAAGTTATACAAACATTATAGAACTTGGTCTAAATGAAGACATTGAGTAGAACAAACTAAAGTCAAGTTGGTTGACACAAAAAGTAGATTAACTTGGAACAACAAAATTGTGTTAAAAGACATAAATTCTATTTCGTGGAAATCATTTCAAAAATTTCATTAAGTTCATTGAACAACTAATTTTTCTGAGTGCAATTCATTCAGTGTGTGGACAAAGAGCATCAAAGGGTGTTGCGTGCTGTGAGGTAACAGAAGCTAGATACTTTCAGTCCTGTGGGGTTTGTTGGTGGGTTCTTTAAGGATTCATCTTGCTCTCTACATGAACCCTCAGATCCCAGTACACTGCTAACTGAACCATTTGGAGGTCAAACACACACAGCTGTGTTTTCTTTAAATCCTTCAAAGCAGTTATTGGATGGCCTACTGCCAGTCTCAAAGAAACAACTAGGAGATGTCACCATGGGGGAGCCTAAGAAATATGTTTAGATGGATGCCAAATGTTGGAGTCCAGCAAAACATTTTAGTACATCAACATGAAAACCTAAGCTGTTATGACTGACAATTGCAGCTTAATTTACATAATTTTATTCACTATATTTTGTTTAAGATTATTTTGATCAAAACTAAAATAATAACTATTAAGGACAGCCATTTGATGATCTTGTTAAGATCTACTTATTTTAATGTCTAATTAAAGTAAATCTTTGGTACCTAATAAATATTTTATCTAAATTCAATGCATCAAAAAAATATCAACTTAAATAGTGTAGCCCTTTTTTGATTTTTTCCCTCCAAAAAAATATTTGCTCACTTCGAGGAGGGGAAAATGAAGTCTTACACACGTTCTCCAGGGCATCTATATCCTGCCAGGTGGAGATGGGGTGCTGGGCCATTTTTATCATCCAGTTAGACATGAGAATTTGTCTTCTGGTGCACCAAAACTTTGTCTACATTATGCATACAGTTTATGCTGAGCAAGCCTAGGCTCCCTTTGGGCATCTAGTTCAACTTCAACTGTAAAAGAGCTTTTTTTTTTAAAAAACCTTATGTTTGCATTTTCTTTTTAATTCCCTCCTTAAAAACTTAAGAAAAAACAAAATAAAATAAAGCACAGAAAACGAGTCACCTATTTGTACAATCACATTTGGTAAAAAAAAACACACCAAATTAGTAAGTAATATTTCTGATTCATAATGTTTAACTTTATATCCCAGTGCAAAAATGACGTTTTTAGCTGCTTGGTATTTTAATGTACTACTTGTACAGTAAAATATAAAATTGACTTGTGATTTTCAAACTATTCTTCAACAATCTCAATTTCTCTGTAGTTGGCACTGGTTAATTTGTATAAAATAATTATTGTAAGTTTAAAAGAAATGCTGTTTTAGTTCAAAAGAAACCCAGATTTTAACATGCATGGGATGATTACTTTCCTGGTGCTGCAAAACAAAATAATTTCATAAGTTTAGTCCCAGTTTTGCAGTCTACTAGCAGGTTACATAGGTAAAGCTCTGCCATCTGCCCACCATTTTTACCTCTACCCAAACCTGCATCATCTTGCATTAGCTGCAGCTTTGGAATAAGTTTGTCACTATTGATTTCAAAAGGCGAAAGATTGGCGATTAAAGTGTTGTGGCTTCTTTCACCAACTACACTGGCTGTAAACCTCCAGCGTGATTGAAAACCAAGCAGTTTTTCTTTGGTATATTTTCATGAAAGAATATCACTGATATTTAATTATTTCCTCAGGAGGCTGAGACAACTTCTGAAGATGTGGCATGGGCTATCAGTCTTCATGAATAGAGAAATGCTCTTATCCAGTAAAAGTAGTACTACAGTTTTTTTTTTCATAGAACACCATTATAACACTGAGAATTCAACCCAGTCTCTGATCATCTTTCAGGGCAAAAAGATTTCATATTTTGTTTTTAAATAAATCCTGATTAAATGTGTATTTTTTAAGACAGAAGAACATTTTCTTTTCTAAAGTTTCTTAACAAATGCCTGCCTAATTCCCCCTTGATGTTGGAAATTTCATAAATGTCCTTTTTACAAGTTTATACAAATCAGAAACAACTTAAAAAAATAAGCAACTTTATTTGATTTAATCTTCATTATCTGTAAAATATTTGCTGCTGGTTTAAACTTAGACTTTGTGATGAAGATTTTCCCTTTAACATCCAAGCTGATGCTAACGACCACGCGTGACTTCTTAAAGATCATTCAGACTTAATTCTGTAACAATGAACAGGCAATTAAGAACATTTAAAATGTGTATTCAACCGCCATTTCAATCTATAGCTAATCAAGCATACATTCATTTTCTGCTACCAATTTTCCATGAGGTAAAGTAATGTTATAAATTGACTGAGAAATAAATTTGTGTTCTAATTTGAGATGTAATCCTTCTGCAGCCCGAAGAACTGAGCCAAGTAAAGATGAAACATCAAATAATTTTCCAAAAATGTAATAGTGAAATCAAGTAATCACTGTAGAAGAACTTTTAAGTAATATTACTTTTCCTTTCTATACCTAATAGACAGAAGCCTAAGGCTCGTCTGACCGGTGGGGTCCACCACAACTCCTGGGGGTACCTCATTACAGTGTACCGCTCATGACCAAAGTGTGTTTTGTAGGTTCACCACTGGATAATTGACTTTAACCCATGTGCTATCCTAGGCACTTTTACATTGGGAGTGAGGCAATCTAGAACCTCACAAGATAGTGCCCTGAACTTTTTTCTTTAATGATTTGTGATCTTCACTGGTGTCCATGGATTACATGAAATCCTCTCCACATTTGTCATAGTAGGGATAGCACAGGGGTTAAACAAATGTGGCTAAAAGTGTGAGCATTGCAGTCAGCGTCATGAACTGTGTCAGAAAAACACATTTCTTAATATGCTAACTATGCTAGTTTTGCTAATGTCCAAAAGAAGTCTAGCACTGTGATCAGTATCATCAACTGACTTAGAAAAACACATTGCTTTTGATGATAAATATGCTAACTATGGTAGTTATGCTAATGAGACTAAACATTTTAGCATTGCGATCAGCATCATCAACTCACTCAGAAATACACATTGCTTAATATGCTAATTATGCTAAATATGCTAGTTTTGTTCATCAGAATATTTTATTATTATTATGCAGTGCACAAGGAAATTGTTTTCAGCAGCTCTTTCTCAATAAATAAATTAGCTCTTTTCAATAAATAATTAAATAAATGCCCATAGGAATGTAAAAGTGCAGTCAGAACATTGTCAACAGAGTAGTGACAGGGGATTAGTGGGTTATATTAAGTCTGTGTGTGTGTGTATGGGGGGGGGGGGGGGCGCACACACACAATTGTGTTGTGGAGGGGGTGGATGGACCTCACAGCTCTGGGGAAGAAGCTGTTTCTCAGCCTGTTTGTGTGGGTTCTGATGCTCCTGTATCTCAGGTATAGGAGACCCTGCAGCTATATGAGTTGAGTACTGTGCGGTTTTCACCACCTGGGCCAAGTCCTTCCTGTCTTGAGCCGTGCAGCTCCCATACCACACCGTAGGAAAAAAAGACATTTTTTTTTTAAATGGCAGCTTTTCTGTTTATTTTATTTCCATAGCACCATTTTATGTTTTGGTCACCTGGGGATAACAAACACATCGACGTCAGTTTCAGACAAATCAGAAAAAGTAAACTTTTGGATGTCCTTAGCAACAAAGGGTTTTTTGCTAGCCACACTCACATTCCTTATATCTCCATATCCAGTGTTTTTTAATATGTTTAGTTTGAACCATGGATGCATGCATTCAATTTTCCCTGTATTCCATTGAAAAACACAAGAGGTACAACCGTACGCCACTTTTGCGAGCTCGCTACAGATCTGCCGTTAGAAATCTACAACTACTATTGCAACATTTTTTTCCAAAGTAGCTTGCCATTGATGCCCAAAAAGTTACTAGACGATCGATTAAACTACAAGTTAACTTTTGTATCCCGTAGCAAAGGTCCTTTTTTTTTAAAATTCAAAATGGCAGCCTCTTCCCTATGGAAGCGATTCTGTAGCATAATTAAATATAAAAGTCAAAATCAGAAATGCTTTCACAATGAAGCTGCATTTTTTGACTCAAAATTCAAATGAAAAAGCAATCCACCAAAATGCTTTTTCATTGTCTTCTTCAACACTGCAAAACTAAAATGATAAAGAAAATGGTTTTGACATTTCATTTTCAAAATGTTATCTGGTAAATGTGTAGCAAAATTCATTTAGAATTATCTAATTTGCCAATTAAAATGGATTTACAGAAATGCTTTACTGCGAAATCGCAGATTTTGGCATAAAATGGCTGCCAAACCATAGGTCGTGTGTCCATCCAATAAAAATTTTCAAACATTCCTTTGGATATCCCCGACTCGCATGTTTTGGGATTGTAACTGTGTTTTGACTTTTTTTTTTGGGGGGGCCCTTAAGCAATTTTCGGCCCATTCATTTTTTTATGGGATTGCTCACGGTGATGTTATCGTCTTGGGTAGGAGTGACGTTCTCTTATCCAAAAGTTCATTTTTAGTTTATCATAGGTGTGTGCCAATTTTGGTGACTTTTCTGGCCTATGTCTTTTAATGCAGTTTTTCCTTGTACTATATACTGGTCATGTCTTTTTAGGCTTACCTTTCCTTTGAGGCTTTTTGCGTTTTTGTCGTCATTTTTGCGTTAACAATTTTTACATTTTTGCGGTGATGTTGTGTGTGTGTTTGTGCATTTTGTGTTGTGCTACACTGCTGTCATGTCATTTTGGGCTTTTGACGACTTTTGAAAAAAAATTTTTTGGCTTTTTGACATGTATTTTTAACGTTTTGACAGACAGTCTACATCTGATAAAAGGCCAGATTACATTTAGATTAAATGTTAAATCTAATATGTCATGAGTTTGGGTCAAATGTTGCTGGGCTTTGTCACAAATGTGCTTCAAAAAGCTCCCCCTGTTACCATCATTCCTGCTCTTTCACTGCCCCTGTGTCTGCTTTTCTTGCTGTGCAATTACACATCACACTTAGGATTGAGCAATCAATCAATATGTGGTGCTAACCTTCCTTAGACTATAACTGGAATTAGCACAACTTTTTCTCACCCTTTTGTTTCGTTTTTCATTGATATGGAGAGTTCATGGAGCCTTAGACAATGAAAATAAATTGCTCCCCCAAATATTGTATGAAGAGAAATTTTGTGGGCAAAAAAAGTTTTTTATTTGCATATTTTGCACACAAATCAGCATTTTGTGGGCTGAAACCATGGAAGTCTTCCTCCTCAGTGTCGGATTGGAATTGCGTCAGATATTCTTCGCCCCGAACTCTCTCTGTGTCTCCCGTGGTCGCTGTCAGTGTCACTCTCATCCTGAGGCAAATTCACTCCTGAGCTTGCGCTGTCCTCTCCGTCACGCACGGCTTTTTGATACCCGTCAGCTATTGATGGATTTTCACACTGTTTTTAACGATTGCTTTTAACTTGAAAGCTGCGTCGTATGCATTTCGTCTGGCATTTTCCACGATGAGGGTCTGTTCGTGCCATTGATTCCAAAAGCAGGAATTTACATTAAACTTGCGTCTTACTTGTCATAAACCGTAGTCCCCCTGTCTCACTCTTATCCTTTTTGCTCGAGCGCCGTTAGAAAAACCTGCTCTGGCTCTCTTTTTTATTGAGGGCCACAAAATATTTTCCCCTGGGCCACAATTGGCCCCCGGGCCGCACTTTTAGAAACCCTGCTCTAAATAATTTCCATAGTTTTCATTCCTAATGCAAAACCTTACAAGGTACAAACAGTCAATGTTGATGTCCCCATAAAAATGACATTGCAAGTGGGATTTGTTGCTTTTAGATACAAAGAAAAGATACTCTGAGACACAGGCAAACAGAAAAAAGGCACAAGTACTGCTACAACCTGTACAATAAAGAAAATCATGCCCAAAGACAGACAGAAAACAATGCATCACGACTTGTGTATAATGATGCCCACTATCCACCCTCAATTGTGTGAAATCACATCTACAGTCATTCTATTATGTGTCTCTGTTGTGCACATATGCAGATTTCCCCCCAGCCAGATGGTTCATTTTCACATTAGGCATTGCAATAAACGATGTCTGGCTGTTTTCTGCAAATATTTGACTTTGTTATTACCATTTTAGGCATGTGTATGTTTTTGTGTCTTAGTATTTTGCCTTCTGACTTTCCAATATTTTACCTCTCAAAAATATCTGCCTGTTTTCATATCAACTTGATCATGTTATTCCTTCACATCTTCTCGACAGTATTTATCTTCCTGTGGCTCCTCCACTCTTTATTTTTCACACTTTTATTCAAATCACACATACTCTATGTATTTATTTTTCTTCTAGGTATTATCTTCCTTGTCATTTCAGCCACAGCTTTACTAAATGCTTTGTGACAGGAGAGAATGAAGGAAAACGAAACAAACAATCATGGATTATAGAAAGCCCAGCCACATCAGCCACTCATCATCAACCGGACCGACCGTCACTGGTTCCTGGGTCTGCAGATCACAGACAGCCACAGCTGAAAAATAAACCCTGTTGTCCCTGTGAAGAAAGCCCAGCAGAGGCTGTACTTCATCAGGCTGCTGAAGAAGGCCAGACTCAAGCACCAGACCCTCACCCAAGCCTACAAAGGGCATGTAGAAAGCATCCTTACCAGCGGACTAACAGCTTGGTTTGAAACAACACAATGAAAGAGAAGAAGATGATGCAAAGGGTCATCAACACAACAGGCAAAATCGGTGTCTGCAATCTTTCATCCATCGAGTCCATCTATAGAGAACACAGCAGGAGGAGAGCGGTGGAGATCATCAGAGACAGACACTACTCAGCCCACGCACTGATCCAGAGTGTGGACTCAGGCCAAAACCTGACACAGCAGGCCTGAAAGCATCTATGCACATACCACACGCTTTCACAATAGCTTCGTCGCAGCTGCAGTCAGAATGCTAGCACAGGACATAGGAGAGGGGAGACTGGACTGAACTGAACCACACAACATGCTAAACAGCTTGGACGCTAAGTGCAATGAACACTGAACAACCACAATATGTCACAATAATGAAAAGGTTGAGACACTTATTTTTGTTGTTTTGTTGTCCTGTAATTCACCCTGACTTCAGAGCTGCCGAAGTAAATTTCCAATGTACTTGTTTTACATTAAAAAATGGCAATAAACTCTTAAATCAAATCCAAATTATTCCCCTTCCCCTCCGACTTCTCCCTACCACTAGATTTAGCCCTCCAATCGGAGAGTTATGAAAATTCTTCAAATTGGGACATTACTACCACTCAATGATGTCATCAATAGTCGCCGGTGAACAAAGTTAAAGAAACTTAAAGGAACAGAGTTTAAAGTTTAAGAATGAGGAAAAGCTGGAGATGGGGATCTTTTTATTACTTCAGTTAACAGACTCAGAAAGTTTTATGTCAGACAGACTTTGTCTTAAAAATACAAATGTAGCATGAAAAGGGATATTTGACGTTTTTCTTTCTCATTATGTAAATGAGTTTTAGGTATTACCACTGATGGAAAGTAGCTCTCCAACATATGAGTCATCAAGCATTTTATGCCCTAGCCACATCCATCGGTATGGAGGTTGAACCGTACGAATGCTGCTAGTTTTTAGGTTGTCCGGACCATGGAGGGTTGTAAACAGGTGCAGCCACGTCTTAAGGGAAGTGCATGTGTCTCTTAAAGTTCCCTTAAAGCTCGCACGGCCACCTTAAGGGACTTCATGAGCATGGAACATTTTATTGTTGAGCGCGTGGTAAGGTAAGTGTATTGTAAAATACCTGTAAGGATAAAGTAAGTTACATGCACTTATGACGTACGGGGGATACTGGTTAGTAAGGTACATCCACTCGCTCCTTACTGATTGTGCGCAAAAGTTTTTCGCATGCGGTGTGCATGTCATACATAAGTGCCCGTAGGATGTCCAATCAATCTCTGTTCTAATGGTCTAATTTCCTCTTTTCTAACACCTTGCATCTCACCTATTTTACCCTTATATTTTGCTTAGGTGTTCACTAGGGCCTGTTGCCTATATCATGCCTGCTGAGAAACCAGTCAAAAATAGTCGTAGTATCAGTGGGGGGCTAAGGAGCAAAATGTGAGAGCAGTGCAAACCATGGAAAAAGTTTATGTAGAGCACCAATTTAGCAGATAAACCAAATGCAACCAGATGCAAAAACACACTTTTCACTTGTGCAACGCCCTACAGATGGCACATGGACACCTTTTCAAAGTCTCTGAAGTTTATTTTCTTTAGGCTGTACTTATTTTAACCAACAATTTTTGATAAATAAATAATGTAAAATTGTATATGTTTTTTAATCTCATGTTTAAAACAAACGAACAATCTCTAACCCCTCGAATTAGATTTTGTAACAACCAAAAGGTAGTCTAAAGTGGGATGGCCTGGCATTTGCTCCAACCACCTCAACAATGTTCCAAAAACGGCAATTGGGCGATGCAAAGTAAAGTTTGAAACCTCAAGCTCCATCGTTAATCTCATCTTGTCATTGTCTTGTTTTTCTCTCCCCCTCCACGATTCAAGCTCTCCTGCTCATCTTTTTTCTTTGTCTCTGTTAAATGTTCTTTTCTTCATTTCCCCACGCATATACCTAGCGATACATATTTATACAACAGGCTTTTCTGAGATTTCACCCCCTCCATCTCTCATTCTCTCTCTTGCTTCCAATTCCATGGTTCCAGGATTTCATGGGAGAATAATCCATGTCGGTTTAATCCTTTTTAGCCATTCTCTCCCTGTAGCCTAATGAGCCCATAGCGCAGCTTCACTGTCTCTCATATACCCACACATATTCAGACACACAAACATGAATACAACTATCAGCTTGCTTGAGAACATTAATACCAACTTAACAGGATTTTTCGCACTTCTTGATCCCTCTTCTCATCCTCTTTCCAGGCTGATCTCTAGAATGACCCCAGATGGTCACAGCTGCCTTCATCCTCTCATCTAATTGTGCTCATATTTGATTTCACTGGCATATTTGCTGTAATTTCTTTAACAGAAAAAAACATTTTGGTGAAAAAATGTAAAGGTCACTGGTTGGTAAGTACGGAAGCTCTGAGCTGCCACTGCGAAAAATATTTTTTGGAACAGCTTCTCGTAATAGGGAGAAAGTATCTCGTTATAACGTGATACGTTTCTCGTAATAACGAGAAAACGTATCACGTTATTACGAGAAACCTATCACGTTATAACGACATACTTTCTCGTAATAACGACATAGTTGTTTACAGTAAAATGTCATCTTCTCGCGGGACATTTCATTCTCGTCTTGATGACCTGTGGGAAAAGATGGAGAATCAGCGGGAGCCTCTTTATTCCTTTTTAAGGGATAGAAATGTGTCGGAGGACAGAATTTCCACCATGAGGAATGACAAAGTAAGTTATACTTATGAAAAACATAGTTTACGTGAGTTTATATCGATTTAATTTAGCTTTTTGTTACTGAATGAGCTCGCTGTACTGCGTAGACCTGAGACCAAGACCTCAAGCACTTTAACTTATTGTAGTAGCTGCAAGGAAGCCTTGCCGGCGGTTGGGTCAAACAGCTTTATTAATGTTTCTGTATCTTAGAACGGTTACAGCACGAACCAACAGGCACAGCGAGCTTCTTCTAACTCCAGCGACAACGTTCACCGAACGCACACACACACACACACCACAGGTAGACCCCGCCCCTCTCTCACCCAGTCACCAGCCCACCGCTGATTGACACACTGTGGTCAGCATCTGGCAGAAAGAGGGGGAGGCCAGCCACCTGCAGCCTGGCCCAAATCCCAATGCTACAGTATGTAGTGTTTTAGAGTTGCAGGGTATAACTCTCTTCAGTATGGACGTGCAGTGTTAACTTCTTTATTAACATAACGGGTAGCAATCGCTTTTAACAGAAGCCTTCGTGCTTCGCTCATATCCCATATTGATTATTTCTGCTGTCAATACACATCTTTGGTCAGAACGAGATGCATTCGAGCAGCAGGTAGATAAACGTATATCAAAATATTACAAAGTACACCTCGATTAGTGCTTTTATCCTAAGCTAATCATAGCGTATACTTTTATCCTGCAGAAATGACGAGTTGAGCATGATTATTTACAATTTATTAGGTGTCAACATCAAAGATTTTTACGCCTTGATCATGATGACAGCTATGCCAGAAATTGCTTCATTTTAGGATCCAGCACCCACAATCGCTTAATAGAGCTGGTGGGCTTTCTTGGCGAAACACCATGCACAGTACTGATTAACGCTTCAAAAACTGAAGGATTCAGATGATTTCACTAAAGGACTTTCTTGACAAGCAGCTGATTTTTTTCTCACCTGTTTGAAGATCATTGAGGTGGATGTGCTTGAGAGAGAAAATAATATATGATAAGGATATGCTTTTAAATAAGGGATGTAACATGTTTGTTTTTAAGTCCCTTCAGGAAGAGCTTCAAAATGTTGTTCATTTATGGAACACTCACATCATTCGTCAGAGCAGAAATGCGATTGCTCCAAGTGGCCGACCATGCATGATGTATACCTCCCGCAGCTTTTTGGTGGATAAGATTATTTAGCAAGTTTCCGAGCAAGCAGTGGCAACTTGCAAAGCACATTGTCTTCAGAGAGGACCAGACACATGTGATGAAACCGTCTTCTCACTATCCTGCCTCCTGATTTTCGGCAGAAACTTCTTCATGCAATCGACCACACCAAACGAAGCAATTGAACTGTATCTATTTTTAAGAGTCGCATATTGTTCAAACTTGTCAGATTTGTAACACTGATTCAAATCAACAGTTTCGCTTTCTTTACAATCAACTTCGCGTAATTACAATTGGTGTCATATTGTCCTTCATGCACCTTCATATATTTTGTTTACAGAACTTGAAACTTTTTGCTACAAAGACTGAAAAAATGCTATGACATAAGAGTAGTGGAATGTTAGTAAGATATGGATCTAGGGTTACACTCAGTTTTCTCATAAATGTGTAAGATATTTAGACATAAATTCTACATAATATGAGTATTTCTAAGTTTACTTGTTGGAAAACAATCGAAAATGTCATTAAAATTTTTAATTTATAATACAGTACACAACCCATTCCAACTGTCCACTTATAAACCACACTCCCACCTCAGTAAATACGTAAAATATTTTTCATTATGTTCCTAACACTACAACTTCCTTAAAGTTCTCTGTAACTGGTGACTGAGGTCAGTTTTAAACTGATAACTAATCTGGAAATGCAGCTATGATAAAAAGTTGAAAAATCAAGGACACATTATGTTGAATGTGTAATGTAAAATAAACAATTTGGGTGATCAACCAACACCTTGTTCTCTCCTCACAACATTCAGAAATGTTGCTACATGCTTGACATGGTAAACAAAATGTTCATATTTTAACAAGTGCTCAAAATGTCCTATTGGGAGGGAGGGTCTTCCATCAAAGTGCAAACTGTGAGAGCAGATATGTTTTAAATCTGAAAAACAAAATTTCAAAAAAGTGAACATGAGAAACTTACATATATTAAAAACGGTAGTACAAAAATAAATACTTTTGTTAGAACTAGGACATCATTGTGCTTTAATGCACATCAAACCAGAAAAGAATATAGTAACATATAATACTGCCCTGTAAAAAGAAAAAAAAGATATGTAGATGCATTCTTCAAGCTTAACCTGCTTAGCTTTGAAAATCTTTTTATGAACAGTGGCAATGTTACCTCAAATGCTCGTCTTTCACAGCATTCTTTAAACCAGTCTTCCTTCTCAATAAGTGATTCTTTTCCATTGGCATCAATAACAAAAACTGTTGAATATGAATTTTACAGTGTTACATCGCATTTGTACATTCTCCTGATATTGTCTCTATTCTTACTTCAAATAAAAAAAACTTCTTTTTGAATATGTTACATAGTAATAACCAAAACGTTACCAAAACACTTTAGATTTATTTGTGCAATATTTCTGTCATTTCTAGAAACATTTCAACATAAAAAAAAAGATTTCAACAGGCACCTTATTTTTAATACTACGCAATGTTCATAACATAGCAGCTGTTGCTGCTCAGTATATTGTCGAGCTCCACACGCAGCTCTGGGAAGGACAAGTATGTCCAAGGTAGCTCCAGAACTGGACCACATGTATAAAGTACTAGTCATTGCGGCACTCATCTAAGGATGTGAACAGAACTGATTTTATTAACACAAAGCACATCTGGGCTAGTTGTAAATCGTGAGAAACCTTTCTTGAGATCTGCTCGATCCAGTCCTCTGGATGTACTGCTGGGTACTTGTGACTTGGTTTCAGCTTGTGTAGTTTAGCATCTAATAATTTCAGAACCTTTCTTGCTGTAGGTTTCATGTTTTCATACATTTCTTGAATTTTTAGTTGGCTCTTGAAGACATGCAAATGTGGTTCTTGCAACTTCTGACATTTTATCAAGAGCATATTTTGGCTGTTGAATGATCACCTTATGTGCAACATTTAAAAGCACAGCTTTCAAGTTTTCTCTTGTTGGGATAAATTTCTAGCACCCACATCGATCAATAGTTCCAGTTCTCATGCTCTTCAACAAGAAGATCCTCCAGCAAAGCCTTGTTCACAAGATCTCTCTCTTCTGGACTGATGTAAAAGAGGAGTGACTCAAATAGCAAGTCAGGTGACACCAAGTGCTTCACCAAAACCAGCGCCACTGTGAAAGCTGGTGCAAGGCGGCTAGGGAAATAGCCATGGTCTAGGAACCCCTTGACAAGGATTTGTCCAACAGTTTCCATTCTTCCTCCTGCCACTTTGGAGAAAGTAATGGGAACTCATGTCTTTGCCTCTTTCAGCACACTGCTCTAAAAACTCTGTCCAGAAAGCAGAATAGACATCTCTTAGAAACTCCATCTGCATCTTGCCCTCATTTCATCGATAAACCAAATCCCAAAGGACAGGTGAGCAAGCTGGATCTTTGAACTGTGTTATCAGTTCATCCATACATTGTCCTATGAAGTTTACTGTTAACATTAATCGTGTTGCATCCGACAGCTCAGTATTACTGTGTGCTTCATTATCTGATGAACTCATACTAGGTATGTGGGACACAGAGGTAGAGGCAGGCTGCTCAGTAACACTGGATCTAGATGGAACATCACTGGTTGTGATATTGCTTTGACTTGCCAGCTCAAGGGCAGAAGAAGGAATAAGAAGAACTGTCGAGTCTCCTTCATAACTTGACAAAATAGACACAGCAGATGGTGGGAGCATATGAGCAGGTTCAGGCTCTTCAGTGGAGGTAGCTGTCATTGGTGCAGAGTTGTTTGAGACAAACTGGTTCACAGTGAACTTAAGTTCAGGGTGTGGCTGAAGGCAAGATTATGATCACAGATTCCCTTCATCACTCTGATGAAATGGGCAGAGTGTCTTCCAGGCTGCCATGCCAGAGGGTCACAGTGTGAGGACCTATCAGACCTCAGAGAAGTTAGAGATGAATATGGAGGAGCTGTTTTCATCCTCTGCTCATCGTGGTCCATGCGGCCATCTGAATACACATTTCTGTGGATTCTTGATTCTTTGCTCTTCTTGTGCAAAGATAAAATCTAATGCTCCCATTTTTAGCAGGAACAAAGTTCTACTGTAGGTGTTTTCTGATCTTATCACTGATCCTCTTGATAATCTAAAATATCAAAGGTAAAATCCTCCAGTTGTCCCTTTAGATCTTTCCATTTGGAAAAATATTCTTTGCAATGCTTAAAATGTCAGCCTTTTGCTTCTTTGGCAACCCATTATTCTCCTTGTTCCACTCATTTTTCTTATGTAGCTGCTTTCCTTCGTGTATCCATCCTAACTCAACCTGGTCTTTTCTCACAGCCAGCTTGTTGTTCTTCAACATGCCCTTAGATGTGTTTGGAGTTGTATCACAAGTTCTCCATGGTCAGGCCTTCTGGTTGTGTGTCAAATCCCATCTTTTCTTTTAGTTTTGGAAGCAAATGACTGGCGTTAGTACTTTCACTTTCTTTTATATTCAGAGCAAAACCTTCGTAGGGTATCCTGTCACCGTGATTGAACGTAGGTACAAGCCGTCATCATCCATAAGCCCAATAATCGATATGTCAATCTACAGAAAACAATTTATTAGTTATTCATGGTAAAAGCAATTGTTTTAACTGACTAAATATGGTTTACTGTACCTAAAAAGTAGATTGTATACGCCGACATACTCATCAAGAAGTATCAAGACAGCCTAGACTGTCTGGAGCTACACTACGTACATCACACCAACAGACGCCTTGTCTTAGCAAGCAGGTTTACACATAATATCAAACATAACTAGGCTGGCATGGCTTATGTTATGATGAAGCCAATAATAAAACAGTTTTCACCTCACTTGCTCAAGAATTATCAACATAAAGCCCTGCATTAACTGCTTGATGTTGACACCTAATAAATTGTAAATAATCATGCTCAACTTGCCATTTCTGCAGGATAAAGTATACTACTGGCGATTAGCTTAGGATAAAAGCACTAAAATGAGGTGTGTACTTTTGTAATATTTTGATATATCGCTATCCTACTGCACTCGAATGCATCTCCAAGCATGTAAAAGATGTATTGACAATAAGAATAATGTACAGGATATGAACGTAAGCACCTAAGCCTTCTGTTAAAAGCGATTGCTACCCGTTATGTTAATAAAAGAAGTTAACACAGCACATCCATACTGAAGAGAGTTATACCCTGCAACTCTAAAACACTACATACTGTAACACCCGAGAGTTTGACAGAGCTGCAGGTGGCTGGCGCCTCTTCTGCCAGATGTTAGACCAGTGTGTCAATCAGCGGGTGGGCGCGAGTTAGAAGAAGTCGCTGTGCCTGTTGGTTCGTACAAACTGCCCTAAGATACAGAAACATTACTAAAGAGCTGTTTGACAACCGCCTGCCTAAGGAGCCTCCTTTGGCAGCTACTACAATAAGTTGGGTTAACGAGGTCTTGGTTCAGGTCTACGCAGACACTGGCAGGCTCATTCAAACAAAAACTAAATTAAATCGAGCATGAAACTCAATGTAAACTATGTTTTTCATAAGTATAACTTACTTTGTCATTCTCATGGTGGAAATTCTGTCCTCCGACACATTTCTATCCCTTAAAAAGGAACAAAGAGGCCCTCGCTGATTCTCCATCTTTTCCCACTGGTCATCAAGACGAAATGAAATGTCCTCAAGAAGATGACGCTTACTGTAAAACAACTATACAGCATTACGAGAGTATAAATGTTATAACGCGATGTTTCTCGTATCAACGCAGATAAAGTTTCTTTCGCTATTATGAGAAACGATCACGTTATAACCACATACTTTCTCGCACAGGAGAAGCTGTTCCAAAAAATATTTTTCGCAGTGGCAGCTCAGAGCTTCCGTAGGTAAGACAGCTGTAAATGGTGAACAACAAACAAGGGCTGTATTTGTTGAAAAAAAATTTCACCTGGAGGATCAGTTGAGAACAAATTATCATTTGTACGATGACCTGGCAAGAAATCACATAAAGTAAAATCAGGAAAATAAAAATAGTAGGCCTGGGTGATGGGTATCAAGCACGTTTTGTGAATGCACAGCTAATTTTATCACACTGCTTATCGATCCGTATTTAACGACATTTTATCGATACTTTTGAGTGATAAAAATAACAAATAAATAAATAAATAAATAAATAAATAAATAAATAAACAAATAAATAACAAATTAAGAACATAAAGTGTTTTATTTCCTCATTTTGCAACAACATTGTTTTTTTAACAAAATATTTTACTTTATACATGAGAATATTCTAGACAGGATATTTATTTAATCATTTGTATTCTTTATGAGCGTGATGTTACTTTGATTTTGTCCATTTTCCACAACTTTGAATAGACTTTTCTGTCTGTCAATCACCCAGAGTTCAGTTAAGTTAAGTGAGATAATGGAAACAAATTCACTTTGATGCAGACTCCTTTCTGTTTATTTATTTTTCTTTAAATCCAGTAAACCCAATAAATTATATTAATTTTATGGAGGAAGAATATCATTAGTTATTATTATTATTAAGTTTTAGAAGCAGTTGTTTGTTGCGGTCTGAAACCATAGCTGTGAGTCTAAGGCCTGCCTTCTACCTGTTCCGTTGTTTGCTCATGCAGTCCCCAGCTGGTTTACAGACAGCGCAACATACGGTCATCGTAGCAGCAAGGCAGCAAGGTGACAGGATGGTAGGGGCTCTTTGACTCAATCTTCATTAATTTTACACGGAAATGGGTGTTCTAAGTATATACGGGGATAAAAGGATTTTTTTCGGTGTGTGTGCGTTCCCATGCGAGATCACCACTGCTCAAAGCTGTTTGCCGCGTGTGCGCTGGGCTAGCCTTGCTCTAAAGGCCATGCACGCAGTTACAGTTAAATCTTAAAACTAAACTAAAAAAATAAACTAGAACTGAAAACATTTTCGTTAACTGAAATAAAATAGCCATAGCCAGTTTAAACGAAAATCCACTTAAAAATGTTTGTTGTGTGTATAAACTAACTGAACTAACACATAACCCAAAAATATTTCGTTTTGTTAATACATAAGACTTTTGGGATGTTCATTTACTAATGTGCTGCTAGTTTTACTGTGTATTTGACCCCACGGCATCACGCTGGTTCGTGACGTCACATGTCTGTCGACACTGCTGGCTACGTGGTCATAGATGGATTTACATGAGCGCGATGGCTGCATTAAAAGTTGTGCCTTGTAGTCGGCTATAGAGACAAAATTTGTGAACGCCTCAAAGGAAAAACCCCACAAATCTAAAAGTAATGATATTAAAAGCGCACACAACAATCACAAATCAACAGTACTCTAGACAAGCTAGTTGTCGCCTCGCCTCCCGAAAAAGGATGGTGAGCAGATAATGTAATGCTGTTATCGGCTGTTATTTAATTTAAGGATGGTTGTCTCAGGCCCTGGAATAAAAGTGAGCCAAAATGTATCTGATTGGCAGTTTTTATTATAATAATACTTTGGCTCTGGGGATGTGGAATCATGCACCTGATAAATATCCTAATTCCTATAAAAAAGAAAACCAAAACAACACTAAACTAATAAAACTAACTAAAACGTAAGCAATTTCAAAACAAAACTAATAAAACCAGTTAATGTCTCAAAAACTAATTAAAACTCAAATAAATTTAAACACAACAATTCAAAACGAAATAAAAACTAAGACTAATAAAAAATCAGAAACTATTATAACCTCGGCGGCACGCACTGTCTGAACAGCCCTCCCCATGTGCACACAAATAGCCAGACAGAACTCTCCTGTTCATTTAAACAGCTAAATTAATATAATCATTAATTAAAGGAAATTCGAGTGATTTGATGAGTTAAATAAGACAGATAACGCTATATATTGTGACAAAAAAAGTGACATCTACAGTACCGATAGCAGAACCGATAGCAGAACCGTGCAGGTCAGATCCTAACGATACTGCGGTCTTGAAGAATGTGGCCCGGCTCGCACAAAACCGGGGCTCGGTACCCATCCCTAGGCCTGGGTATCACCAATAATTTCTAGAATCAATTTGATTTGATTCACCAGAGCATAGATCAATTCAATTCACTATTTAGGTATGTTAGTACCATACCGTGTTAAAGGTTTCTCAAATTGATAAGCTCCAACAACAACAGAGCAGATGTTAAGAAAAACCTGTGTTTCAGTTTGGCCACTAGGTAGAGTAACTGTTTTGCTATACCATTGCATCTTCTGTGGATTCAAAAGGAGATCAACGCTGATTATTACTCAACGCCAGTTTGTTACCCCTTATGGTGACTGTTCTGGTTCTAGCCTCGTTACAGCTTTGTTCCAAGTTCCTGACTCTGGCCTGACTAATTCTTTGTTCCTGTTCAGGATCCTACCGCTCACGAGTGACGGCAGCACGGACCTTCCATTCCTCAGGAGAACGGAAACCCTAGGCAACCGCTAACCGCCTCAAGACCCTCCAGCCATGCCACAGCCACGTCTAATCTGGACACTCTCAAACCAGCCATCTTCTACATCTGGAGAAAACAATAAATCCATTCTCATCACTAATTAATGTCTTCTCCTCTGGGCTGTGTATCTGCCCTCATCCTTGTGAAATCATGACAATATTCGCCATTTCAAAAAATAAGTAGTGAGTTATGAAAGTAGCGCTTTCTAAATTTACGGCACTACATAGTGCCGCACTATATGCTTTTTTAGTAGTTAGGGTTAGGGTGGGAATTCGGACAACCCTGGGATGTCAAACTCAAGTGAGGACCAATGTGCTGTCAGGGAAAGGTTTAAACAACGGGTGAGTCAAAAACCGCCTCTTAGAGTATCAGCACCTAAATTGCTGCAGGTGGCTATACCTTCAACTAGGCCAATATACTGCATACACCGTAATGAACTACTACACTGGATGAGTTCATTAACATCTGTTCAAACACATCAATAACACCACAAGAAGAGCTTATAGCTCAGCCGCCTCAGTAATAAAATGCCAGGCAGAGCACATCACAGCTCCACAGGCATGAGGGAAAATCAAATAAATAACATCTGACTAAATAGTGCAACCTTGAATGTGTCAGAACATGTTAATTAATAACAGGAGGCAGAGGCAGACAGTTCTGAAACTCCAAGCACCCTTGCCAGAAAAAGTTAAACTACCCAGCTCCACCCCCATCTGCTTCTGGAATAGGCTGGGAGTAAAACTACAGGGTGATTGGAAGCTCAAAGGAAGTATGTTCACTGTAAAATAAATATGCTGGCACACATATGATTGGACCGTTGTTGTTTTAAAGGCCCAAACGGAAACCAGAAAGGGAGCTATAACAAACACAAGGGAAATCATACAGTAAAATAAAAACTGCAATTCTTGCAAAGCATTATTAATGCAATTCCACCACTCCTTCTATTCATGGAATTTCACTTTTAAGTGATATACATTTTTATGACTTTCTAGAATTCAAATTACAATATAGCAGTAGTGTCAGGAGAAGATTAAGTGTTTTTTTAAATATAAAAAGAAACCAAAAAGGTTTAATGCCACGGCATTTACAGGGCTCACACTACATACAAATGGAAAACGCAACGGCATTACCCGAAGCAAGACGAAATTACCAAGCACAACAGCATTAAGAGACAGCGCAATCGCATTAATTCAAGCTGATTTAAAATTATCTAAGCACAACGGCATTAAGAGACAAAGAACTGCATACCGTTACACGAAATTACCTGCAGCACGACGACATAACCGCAGCATTAGCATTAAACTCAGCACAACGGAAATGAGGACTTTTTTTTCCTACCAAAAAAAAAAAATCAGTTTCAAATTATTCAGCTTTGGGAGCTACGCGACATTTTGACAAGATTAGGTGTTTTCTTACTAGATTACTTACAAATATCGTTTGTCTAAAAAAATAAATTTACTCAGCTCTCCACAGTGACATCTGTATCTAACACTTTGTCTTTTATTAAGACTTTTGTTGTGAAATTACTAGAAAAACTCAGAATTTACAACTTTTTATCTCGTGAATTTACGATTTAAAATATCGTACATTTACAAGAAAAAAGTCATCGACTATGTGGAGCCTTTTCTGAAGTTTTTTTTCCGGATAGGCTTAAAAACAATGAGATTCTGACCCTTTGGCACCCAAAATCAGATAATTTTTCAATGTAAACCGTTTCTTCCGGGTTTGGGCGTCAAAGCGAGTTTCATATATAAATAAGGAGCTCAGAGACACATTTGGGTGTAGAGGACCACTGCAGCTTTTATTTTCCTTTTCATTCACATATCCTGAAGTTCATCTGTCACCTATTAACATGAACCTGGGTCATCCGAACACCAATGCAGAAGTAAACAGTTACATACGCCTCCTCCTGCAGATGAAACGTCCCGTTTAAACATATAACAATAAAGCGGAGTGAAAATAGTCTGTTATATTAGCATTAGAACGTTGAAAATGCCAGAAAGTGCTCCTCCTCAGACAGAAGTGTCACACAAACTGTAGAGATCTGATCTTTAATGGAGGAAGAAAGGATTCAGGTGGACAGCTGCAGGATACTTGTTAAACCTGCGCGATAACTTCTCTTTTTTTCTTTCCAACCGTGGTCGGATACGCAGGGGAGATTTTCTCCAGGGCCAAAGACGGATCCTCGCTTGGGGTTCACTTCCTGCCTGATCCCAGCCTACAGAGCGAGCTAACAAGACAAAATACTTCTTCTGGGGAGGACACCATCTTTGCCAAGGTTAAAGTCCTCATCACACAATATAGACGCAAACTCTCCCGCCTCCGCGCTCACCCCTCTTTCGCCCGTGCGCTCACACATGCACGCGGGGTCTCCAACACACTCACACGCACCCACGCACGCGCACACACACCCACACACACACACACAGCGCGCGCACACTCCATAACTGTCGCCATCGGCTTCATCGCCTGCAGAGATCCTGCAAACCACCCATCAAAAAATAAAACATTAATAAATCATAAATCAAGCAACTAAACTTCCAGACATCGGAACGTTATCAATAAACTTTCAGCTCACCCGTTCAACTAAGTTTAGTCGGTCTGCTCTGCTGCTTTCGGCAGCGCTCACTCTGTTGCCGCTGCTTCCCGTATGCCCACTTCCACTCTTAATCTCATAAAATACAAATTTTTTCTCATAAATTTACGGTGTTTAAAAATTTCTAATTTTACTTTTTGGTGGCCCAAAATTTCTGTCCTAATCAATAGTTTGAATCTGCCAGGCTTTTATTTTTTCCTCGAAAAAAGTCCTCACTCCAGTTGAGCTTAATGCTAATGCTGCGGTTATGTCGTCAAGGCTCGGGTACGCCGCTGCTGTCTCTTAATGCCGCGCAGTTGGTAATTTGCCAGCGCTTCGGTAATACCGCGCCGTTCTTAATGCCGTTGTGTTTCGGTAATGTCGCTGCGTTTTTCTCCATTTAAGGTAGTGTGAGCCCTGTCGGCCAATCAGATAATGCAGTTTGAAATTTTGAAACTACGAAGTCATAAATTATGAACGTAAAATTCCTTATGTAAAGAAGAGCAAATATTTGTTGGGCCCGGCAACATGCATTCAACTGACCACATTCAGCGTACGTTTCGGGCATCTGCATTCAAAACTCTGAAGGTTCATGCTTTGCTGGCCAATGTTTTTAAGATAATTTTGGGGTCTATGCACAAAATATGTGGCTACTGAACGCGTTTTGAAAGTTAAACCTAATTGAGCTTTGGATCAGTCAGTGACTCAGGATTTGGTAGGTGACATGTGGATGGCTTACTCCACCTGTTCGTAAACTGGGATCATGGAGTTTACAAGTAATAATAATTCTGTTTAATGGCAGACTTATATATGACACTCAAGTCTCTTTCCCTACATCGGAATAGAGCTGGTAGAGGAAAAAGCCTGGAGCAAGATACACGAGATATGCACCGCTTTGACATTTTGCACCAAGCCTCTTCCAACACCATATGCTGGAAGAGTGTTCAAGACCGCTCTTTTAGCCAGTGCCTTTAAGGTGCATCACATGCCAGGTGTGAACGTAGGATGAGATTAAACCCTGCTGTTAGTAACATGTTGTGTGAGTGAAACTAATTAATTTAAGAAATTTTCTTTGTCATGTGCTTTATTGATACTTCAAGATTCTGATAAGAGCTAGGAACCGGATAATGATAAATTATGTAATAAAATGGTTACGGTAGAAAAGGGGTGGGATTATATAAATTCGCTTCCTTCCACTCCCTTTCAAGCAATATTTATGAATATGTCTATCCTAAGTTTGATTAGTTATTGTATGAATGTATAACTGATGATTGTATTGTTTGTGTATTATTTATATTTGATTATTGAAATAAACCATTTCAAATCAAAATTTCAAATCAAAACTGTTGATTATATGAGATTACAAGCTTAAACCTTGTGCTACCCTAGGCATTTTAACATTGGGAGTTGAGTCATCGAGACCCACCAGAGAGTGCGCTGAACCTTTTTTCTTCAATGATTTGTGATCTTCATTGGTGTCCATGGATTACATGAAATCTTTCCACCTTTATCCACCTTTGTCATGGCAGGAATAACACGTCAATGTAAGGGTGGGGTCATCTAAGATAGTGCAAGGGTTAAAAAGAAAGTTTAGTTTAAAACTGAAATTTCAGAGAGAAAAAACATTTGATATGAACAAAAAAACACATGCTTAGAAATACTTTGACATTTTGCAAATAAGTCTGTTTGCAAGCTGCCATTGGGATGTACAATGTTTTTATACTCCAAAGTTACAGAAATGTACATGTTACATGTACATGTATAGCATGGCCTTGTGAGAAAAAGCTTTGTAAGCTCTGTTTGTCCTCCTCCCTATCCTCTGCAGTAACCTGGTCTTATCACTTCCTAATAAGATAAGATGCTGCCACTAATGTTATCATGCACAAGAGAGGTTTGCCCTCTGGGCTTTGTGCCAGAGGAGAGATGGTGGCGAAAGCATTGCTGAAAAAGCAGTTCCTGGCGGACAAAAATGGTTGTACAGTGTCTGTGTTGTGTGCAAATATCTACCAGAAAGATTTTATTTCTAAAAATATATAGGTCAGATTAATTGGTCTATTCATCAGTGCTGATACTGGGACTATCTCATGGCTCAGAAAAAGTTCTGAAATTTTTACTTTTGGTAAGATCCATCTAAAAAAACAAAATGTGACACATTAACAAAAGGCAGCAATGACCATGTCTCTAGTATTTAACTTAAGTTCATTTATAACTTTATTGCTCATTATCAAGAGATAACATTTGTATTCATTACTGGAACTAATGGAATAAAATTACATCTTAAAATCACGGCTTAATAATGCATTATCTTGGGAAAATAGAAAAAATAATTTTCATTGGAGATCACTTAATGTTACTAATTTTCTTGAATGACAATGGTTGGTTTGAAAATTGTTTCTAAAGTAAAAAAAATTAGCACAATTTCCCCCTGCAATAGACCTGTCATGATCGGACTACTAGGGAGACCCAGATGCTGGAACCCGGAAGAAACTCAGGAGGCGATGTATTAACAGGATGTTTTAATTATAGAAGTCAGGGGACGTCGTGGATGCAGGAAACTGCTGTGGCGAGGTGGAGCGCCGAGGACGGCGTTCACAGTCCGTGACGTGGTGGAGCGCCGAGGACGGCGTGACCGGCTTGAGGCAAGACGTGGACGCTGAGGACAGCGTAATCAGCTTGAGGCGAGACGTGGACGCTGAGGACAGCGTAATCAGCTTGAGGCGAGGCGTGGACGCTGAGGACAGCGTAACCAGCTTGAGGCAAGGCGTGGACGTCGTGGATGGTGTAAACAGCGTGGAGCGAGGAACCAGCGTGACCAATGGAGTGAAGACCTGAAGACGTGAGACAGAACGGTAAGTACAAGCTAGGATTACTAGAGCGAGAGTAACTTAACTTGAGGCCAGGCGTGATCACCGGAGTGAGTATAACGGACTGGCACTGGATACTGGTGAGGATCTCCCTTATGAAGGCAGGCAGGGTGATGAGGAGATGAAGATCAGCTGGTTCCAATGAAGGAGCAAGGAGGGGAGGGGTAGCAGCCGGAGGCACCGTGACAAGACCATCGTTAAAAAATCAACGAAAAGTTGATCACTTCGTGAGGATTTTTGATGTATTTTCTTTACTGCTCCCAAAATAAGGAAAGAATATTCATTTTTTCAAGATAACAAGCTGTAAATTTATTTTGTTATCTTGAGAAATCAAAATCAGTCTTTGTTTCCAGAATGTTTCTGAATTTGTATCTTCAAACACTCGAGAAGTAACTGAGTTCTCTTTTTCTTGTCTCGTTCAAGTCTTAAGACTAAGCCATATTTTTGGCAAGCCAGTTTTTTTTAATCAAAATATTTCTGCCCTGTTTTCCAACATTTTTAGTATTTACTAATTTCAAAGACCAACAAACATTTTTATATTTCTGATGTTTTTATTTTAAAACAGACTTTTTATGCATGACCAATTGATACAATTTGTTTCCTGGACAGCTCTGCAACTAACAATTTTGGTCACAAACTTTGAAGAAAGAAGTCACTCCACCAATCCAAGTCAAGTGACCTGAATTTAGCAAAATTAGCAGGTTTTCTTTGTGAAGAAGCCTTCATCTCTCCTACACCTGGCTGAAGATCACTGAGGCACAAAGCCTCATTATGAATCGTACTGCCGGTAACAGGACCACGCCTTCTTGATGGATCAAACCAGGACCAGATCTCCAGACCACATGGTGAGTAGAAGAGTCCTCAACTGCTTGAAGACTACAGAAGTACAGAATAACTACAGAAGTATATTTGTTTTGAAAATCAGTTTAACTTTTTTTAATGTGCTATTTCATTTTCATTGCTTTTTAATTCAGTGTTAAATTATGTGCTGTATTTTAAAGATGTAGCATAATTTTGCTGTGTTCACAGCTGCCAAAAAGTTCAACATCCCAACCTTGGACTTGAAAGTGTTTGATGACTCAAAGACAGAAGTTGATGAGCAGGTTTTTGATATCCTGTTAAATAAACCCAGACATTGATGTGTTGGAAACTTTTCTGGCAGAAGACGCACATCCAGAAGGTGAAGTTTTTCTTTTAACCCTTGTGCTATCCTATGGAGTCCAGATGACCTGATCCTTTTATTGACGTGTTCTCCCTACCATGACAAAGGTGGATGAATATGAAGAGGATTTCATGTAATCCATGGACACTAGTGAAGATCACAAATCATTAAAGAAAAAAGGTTTAGCATACTGTCTTGTGGGGTCTAGATGACCCTACTCCCAATGTTAAAGTGCCTAAGATAGCACAAGGATTACATTGTAATTTGTCTATTTTGTTTTGAATATTTTTGGCTAAAATACCCATCAATGCCTGATTTTATTTCCATGAAAAAAAAATTACTTTTTTACTTTTTTAAATTACGTTTTTGCATTCTAGTATGCTAAATTAAGGTAATTTTGGAGCTGAAGAGTTTGGATGTTTAATTGCATCAATAGGCCTCTAGGGGTTAATGATTTATTTGACAGGATAGTGTGTGTGTGTGGGGGGGGGGGGCACAAACAAATAAGTTTAAAGAATATTTGTGTTTATGTCATCTTGCTGCGTTAGACATGATAACAAATCTGCTAAACAGTTCAGTCAGTCAGTATTTAAAAATATTTGTTTTTAGATTTTGAATGATGAATCAGGAGCAGACAAATCAAAAGGCAGTTTGAGAAATTTCTCTTTTGTGAAATGGGGCTGATCTGGTCAATGTTTATAATTTTCTGCAGACAGCCATTTGTGAAATAGATGTGTATTCATCAAAGTAAAGAGTTGCCGAGCTGACAGCTCGGATTCTGCGTTAAGTAGAGTTGTATCTTTTCTAAAGGGCATTATAAAGACATTGAGTTGAAATATTTTGTTTGTAAAAAAACCTACCCAAATGTTAATTCCCTGACTAAGTACTTAAAAGTGATCCATGGACTGTGCGCTGGTAGGAAACTTTGTCCAAAATGTGGTCAGGTTGTACTCAGCTTTATAGTACATTATCTGGGTTCAAAAAGCATTGAAGAAGCACATGATAATCATTCTTGTGATCTGGGTGAAGGTCCATCAAAAACAGAAGAGTCTTTTGGAAGTAGTTATGACTGACCCACTACAAGTGCATTTTCTGATTCAGTCCTGCTCCAAAAGTCACCTGTGCATAGTTGTGCTGCAAGAGTAGCTGAACTTAAACTGGCAGGTGTAAGTGAAGCAGCAATCCACTCTTTAACAAGATTCTGTCAAAACTGACATTAAAAAATTGACCAGTGTTTTGAGAAAATTGATAATCCTTTTGTTGAATTACATTCTAAAACTGAAAGAACATAATATTTTGCAGAGAAGTGGGGCCGGGTAGATCCAGTAGAGCATGTACTTGGTTCTAGATTTGCTACCCTGCACAATCAAACTACAAGAGACTATAATCAGGTTTGTGACTCTTCTCATGACAACACAGGTCGGTTTACAACGGGCGTTTATTCGCATTTCTGCAGGTCATCACACTTCTTGTGGGACATTGTGTGCCTTTGCTTTCATTACGCTGTGAAAATTATAAACAAAACATTGTGTAGTATAGAGAAGAAATAAAACAATATAAAATAACAGAAAAACAATCATTACACATACCTTGTTTCCGCGTGTCAAGAAAAAGAGTCTCTTTGAGTCCAAGGTATTTCTTTTTTGCAGCTCTTCCTCCCAACTTGAACTTCTAATTGCTGCAACCTCGTGAGCAAAAGACGTGCTCACCTGCGGTCAACATAAAAGGCTCAAATTCTCGCGAGAATAATCATATTCTTCTGAGCATACTACAAAACTAAAATTCACTGTACACTCCCTAGAAATAAAAATTAAATCACCAATTTTTAAACATTTCACAACCCATTAACTACAATAAAATGTATAATTTTACATTTTACATAAACCAGTCATTTATTATTACATTTTCGGTCGCTATTGATGAAAGCACAGACATCACAGATGTTGCACAACTGTTAAAGAGACCATCACAGCGCAGTTTCTTGAGTTGATGGACACCACAGCAGCTGATTACATAGTCAGCTCTCTAGTTACAGCGCTGGACAATGTTGGATAGAACTGGTCATGTGATGCCAGTCTGGCCACTGTTGGCGCCCCATCAAAGGTCAGGAAGAAGGCAGGTGTTGCCACAAACGTCAAGCAGCCAACTAGGAAAAGATTCTATGACATTTTATTGTGTTTTGCACACTTGAATGACAGTAAATGTGTTGCTGCACAAGATCTGAATCTTGATATTGGTGGTCGGGTGAAGTTTCAGGAGGGAAAGGGAGGTAAACTCCAAATTCTTATGTTTACAAATGTTTGAAAGTTTAATTTAGTTTGATTTTTTTAATTGATTTGGACATTCATATATTAGGCAGGGTGTCTCATTTTTTTTCCATAGAACCAACCAATTTCTGTGAAATGCATTTTATTGGCCTCTGTGAATGAATATGTAATAATAAGTGATTAGGCTACTATGTTTGGTACGACATTTTTTCAAAATGAGAAAAAAACAAAAGCAAAGCTACGGAGAACAAGTTGACCATAGGTTATTTTGCTTTATGGTACTGGTCCAGCCCACTTGAGTTTAGACAGGTGGTTATACAGATCCGTCTGGGTTGCGGAAGATGTCCGTCTCACGACCATCAGTTACAATGCTATCCAAATTTTTTTGCAGATTGTATTTAAGTTTAAGTTTCTAAAAGATGAAATCCTTCGTTTTTCAATTTAATTCAATTCAATTCAATTTTATTTGTATAGCCCAAAATCACAACAACAGTCGTCTCGATGGGCTTCGAAGTAAAACATGAACTCAAAAGGATCATGAATACAAAGAGTTCAATAGGAAAATACAAAAATGAACTAACAAACTGACTAAGCTATACTGGCATCCCTGCCCTTAGACCCCCCTTCGCGGTAATGAAAAGCTCCCAAAAAAACCGGATTCCGGAAAAAACGAAGAAACCTCAGGGGTGCCCACATGAAGGAGGGATCCTCCCCCAGGACGGACAGGCGATTTAACTCATGGATGATCTTGTGCAGTGTTTTTCAACCTTTTTTGTGCCATGGCACACTTTATCCTTGACAAAGATCCCGTGGCACATCAGTATCCAAAAATTTAAAAAGGAGAAACTCATAGTCTGTATTGATAAGCATAGGGCTGTGACGATAACCGCACGTCACCACACGTTTTTTTTTTTTAGTTCTGCATATGGTGCGTGATTTGAACTATAATAAAAACATTAACCACATTCCTCTTTGCTGATAATTTACTTTTTATATACGAGTCCTCTTGTCATGTGTGTGGAAAAACCCTGCGTCCTCCAGCGCAATGGAGGGACAGCCCATTATAGATATTATGGGGGACCATACATTATCTGAGCGCAAACTGGGAACTAAAATCAAAGTGCCAGGAGACTGTGTTCATGCCAGAAAACCACACGGCTGACAACCTGGCATAAGCCCTCAGATCCTCCTTCCAAGAGTGGTCCCTGGATGAGAGGAAACTAATCAGCATTACAACGCACAATGGAGCAAATATTGTGGCTGCGGTCCAGAAGCTTGGCTGGACATGGCTAAATTGCTTTGGCCATAATCTACATTTAGCCGTCACCAATTCGATGAAGACAGAAAAGGACCGCACTGCCCGGGCGATGGGTGTCTGCAGAAATTTGATGACGGCTTTCTCCCAGAGCTGGCAGAAGAAGAAAAAGCTCCAGGAAGAACAAGTGGAGCACAACCTGCCCCAACACGGCTTAATTCTGGTGAGTTGTGTGCTAAACTTTGAATCTACTTTCTTAGTAGTTTTTTTTTTTTTCAGGTAACACACTCCGTGATTGTGAAAATAAAAGCACTCATCCAAACGCAACCTGTTGAAACTTTGAACAATTTACATAAAAAAGGGTTGCAAATGGTGATAAAACCTGCTGTATAATTCATTATAAACTCAAAAGTATATCAAAAAAGTAATCTATAAAGAAATGCTATTTCTTGTTATTGTTAATTTGTTTATGAGGACTGGAGACAGTGGCACGGTCACGGTGTATAAAAGAATATATTTTATTGCACAGGACAAAAAACTTAGCCTAATCGGGGATTACAACTGTTTTAATGTTTTCACAGGACTGTCCTACAAGGTGGGGCACAAAACTGGAGCAAATCCCAGCCAATAGGCGGGTTTTGATGGATGACCGGCGCAGCAAACCTTTGATTCCAAGTCTTGAAAGACAAATATAGTGCACCTGCATCACACCAACTGTTGGCAAAGGCGTCATTTATTGACCCAAGGCACTAGGCCACGGACATCAACCCAGTACATGACATTAAAGATGCGCTCCTGGAGGAGATGCTGGCAATGCCCGAGGAGCGGCGTGATATCGGGGGCCGAGAGGCTGCAATGAGTGCTGCTGCGGCTGGAGAGGGAGAAGGAGAAAGTGCATAATCTTCTCCTCCAGGAAAAAAGAAACTTACGGACCTGCTTGGAAAGAGAACAGCACAATCCTCCAATCCGGTTCCAAAAAGAATCCGTGCAGACACTGAAGTAACGAGGTATTTGCAGGAGGAGACCCTCGATCTGCACTTTGATCCGCTTGCCTGGTGGCGGAATAATCAGGCTCGATTCCCTCTGCTATCAAAAGTTGCAAGGAAATACTTGACTGTATGTGCAACAAGCACGGCATCGAAGCGTGTGTTTAGTGCGGCTGGCAACATCGTTACCCAGTTAAGGTCTTCTCTCAAGCCTGACAAGGTTAACATGTTGGTGTTCCTGTCACGAAACATGAAGACTGGCAAATAAAAGCAACACCTGCTCATTCTTTGTTCTATATTTTTGTTCTCAAAGGTTGCTAATGTTTACGTGTATATTTAGTTAATAAGTTATGTATTTAGTTGTTGTTACTGTTATTTGTATGTTTGATAATAAATATACTGGGTTCTTATTATTAATTTCCATTGTATTAATTAGCATAATAATTTGGAACGCGCTGTAGTTTACATTGCCTACATTGTGTATCTGATTCGCCCCCCGCCCTCCCCTGACTTCCTGAGGAGTGGTTTATTCTGCCACTCTTGTGTCGAGTAGTTCGTGAAAACTTTGGCCATCAGACCCCATGTCCTCTTCTTCCTCAATAAGTCAGTGTAAAATGCATGTTTTATAACATAAAGATCTTGTGTTTTTGTACTTCCAAAATCAAACTTTAATCATTCATGGTGAATTTGAACAACAGAGTTATACACGGTGTTAACATGGGTACCATAACGGCATGTCACTTTAAATATAAAATAAAAATTTATACATTTTTATCTTGAAAGTAGAATGGAGGTTTTATTTTGGAACTTGGTCCTGTTTCCCATTTCTCTGGCTTTTTGCTGCGACACTGACGCAGCAAAAGACTCAAGACTCATCAAGCTTGCAGTGGAATTTGGTGTTGCTTTATCTTGTGCCATTCATCTATGCCAGTACAAAATAAAGTTTTCGTAAACATATTAGGCTTAGCATGGGACAAAAATGGTAATGTCAATTTTAAAAGCAATAAAACAATTAAGAACATTTTTCAGAATTGGGGAAAAAGCGTAACTGTAATGGTCGCCAGTTAATAAATAGGTTTTTTATAACGATATTGTGGGTTTTCTAGTTCTGGTAAAGGCCAATGATGTCTGCAATCAGGTCCTTTTGTGTAAATACGCTAGACACTTCATTTCACCATTGTGAAGCACTTTGTGATTTTAATCTGTAAAAAGTGCTAGAAACAAAGTTGACGTACTTTCCCTGCAGAGGGACTGCAGGGTGTGTCTCTGGCCCTCTGCTGCTCCTCATGACTGAGTCAAAACAGTTCATCAATCATTGGTGGTTCCATTATGGTCTAACAAGCTCCTAATTGCTGCCAGAGCAGCCGCCCCCGCCTTTTTTTTTTTCAATCTTCAAGAGTGTCTTTGTGGACTATCTTTTCAAAAACCATTACAATCTGCCAAACTGAACCCATAATTACTATGCTTTCCTTTTACCTGTTCCATCTGCCCTACTCGTAGTGTTTTAAATAGCTGTGGAACCTAATACTCATGCCAGGGTTTGGGACCATCTGAAGCTTTAATTTTCTTCTTAACTTGTAAGCCACTTTAGATAAAAGCCTCCTCCGCAGAGCTTAATGTAAATGTAAATTTCTCACGGAGAGCTAAATGCATTGTTGAAATTCAGTTTCTCTATACATACCCAGAGCCAAAACAGATTTGCTAAACTTAAGCATTTTTTTTTATAATGTATAACACCATTAGGATATTTGGAAACTTTCAGCATCTCATTTGAATTGTAACTCCAAGTTTCATGTCAAGTAGATGTAAACGTAATATTAAGAGACTAAACCCCATGGAGTTTATTAAGGTTCAATACATATTTGGATGTCAGAAAAAACACTGCCTAACATGAATCATTTTATTTCCTTTTTGGGCTTTTTGTTTATCTGCCCTCCTTCCATTGTTTGTTTTTCAATCAAGCAGGTTAAAGACAGTTTTTAATTTAAATGGTCCTGTGTTAAGATTAGACTTTTTTTGTGAACAAAAAATGTGGTGATAAAAAAGCAAACCTCTTAGCTTTAAATGGAGCAGAAAACAATCTCCTTGAAAACGAAGAGATAAAATGGATGAAAATAGGGTAATAGAAGAGATCCTAAAGGAAGGGGAGTAAAGAGGCGTTAAGGAGAGGAGCAGAGGAGGTGTAATGCTACTTTCACACCGCCCTCACCAATGGCCATTCAAGCTACCAATTCCAATAAAAAGTCTACGTAAATGTGTGTATTTATGAATTTCAGGCATCCACGTTCAAGTTTTTAGTCTGTTTTCGGGCTCTACATACAAAACACAGGGCCATTGAACACGGGTTGAAAGTTAAACAAGTTGAACTTGACCAACTCGGACTTGGTAGTGACCTATGGGTAGCGTCTTTTTTATTTACAGAAGTGCCAACTGTTTAAAAATTTATCGTAAAGGAAAAAATAATAATGATTCGTGCCTGGCCAGAATTATATGATACCGCTGTGTAAGAAAAAGCCTGAAGCAAATTTTCAAGATTTGCACCGCTTTGACATTTTGCACCAAGTCCTTTCCAACTGTAAGTACAAGCGCTATTATTGGCTAGCAACAGTCTAGTGTGAACACTGTATGCGTTCTTGAACGTGCAACACATGCCCGGGATGAAAGTAGCTTAACCCTTGTGCAATCCTTGGCACTTTAACTTTGGGAGTTGGGTCATCTAGACCCACAAGACAGTGCACTGAACCTTTTTTCTTCAATGATTTGTGATCTTCACTGGTGTCCATGGATTACATGAAATCTTTCCACCTTTATCCACCTTTGTCATGGTAGGAATAACACGTCAATGTAAGGGTGGGGTCATCTAAGATAGCACAAGGGTTAACCTAACAAACAAATTGAGTTTGGATAAAGTGAATGCTGATAATAATGTTTGACAACAGTGGAGGAAAATATCTCTCTTGGTACGGTTTCTATGATCCTTGTGAAGGCATACATGGCTTTATGAAGTTTGTAAATGACTACATTATGTTTATGTATTTATAGAACTTTGTATTCCAACCTTTCGAAAATTTAGTTTATAAAAACTGTAAACATAAAAAACAGGCATCTCATATGCAAGACATATTACATAAAAGGTTCCAAAGGTATTTGCACTCATCATCGGTGCAGATAAACCAACGTGAAATCACAAGCACAGGCTTGGTGATGACCTTTATGTGATTGTTCATATCCAGTCCAATATTAATGTGTGATGTGAAAATTACTGTCATTTTAAGGGAAAGCGAGTCAAACATTTTTCAGCCCATTGCACAAAATGACCATAATCCTCCTGGCCCTGATGGTGTGTTTGATTAATGACAGTGACTCAGTAGTTGGGACAGATGATTATGTACTTTGTCATGGAAAAGAAAACACCCCTTGCCAATGAAATGTGCAAACACTCTCCACTTCATCCTTCAAACAGGGTTTTCACTGCAGCAGAGAAGGAAATGGAAAAAGCTAGAGAGATATGCTCAAAAAAGATAAACTATGTTTATGAGGTGAAGCACTAAACCATCTCTGCTGCAAACATGTGTATCATTAATAACACCATCAGGTAAAACATTATGACCACTCACCCTTATATTTTGTTGTTCCAACCTCAGCAACACATTTCTGCCTCATTAAGGGAAGGATTCACAATATTCTGCTGTCACTTTTGGTTGGTAGTCGATCATGGATTTACATGGACCAATGTAAATGATATAACTTAAAACAAAACAGTTCTAAAAACGCCACTTAAAAACTATGCTAAACTACAGAATCCATTGTTTACACACCCATTGTTGGAACCCTCAGAATTGTTAATGGCATATACCTATGTGTAGGGGTGTCAGGTCATTGCGTTAATCGCAATAAATTTATTACAGACAAATTAGCCCGCTTTTAAAAAATGTTTTTATTGCATTCATTTCTATTGTCATGTTATAGAATATTAAAAAATACACCTCCAGTCCAACTGTTTACTTGCGTTAATGTTTTATTTGAACTCATCTAAAAACCTGTTTTAGGGCTCACATCGTTCACTGCAGGTTTCGGATTCTTTGTGCACGACACATCACTGCTTTGATGTGTGATGTCGTCAATGTGACTTTGTAGTTCTTGTCAGAACTAACCAAACACAAAGCCACAAGCCACAGTTTTTATCTATATTATGTAAGAGATAAAGCCCAACGAGGAGTTTGTTACCATGAATTAATGGGGTAAGAGGAGGGCTGATCGCATTGGACGTTAAACTGTGGAATGAATTGTACATGTATTGTTGAATACTAAGTTTGTGTCAAAAAATTTTTTTTGATTTTGTTCAGAAAAGTGAAAGTGTTTTTATGAGTTAAATTTGAGCACTTGGGACCTGATGTTTTTGTTCTTGTTTTATTTCCCTAATTAGTTGATATTTAAAAAAATACCCCTTGATGGTGTACAAGTAAGGGATGGAAGTCTATTACAATAACACTGCGTAAAGACACTTTTTTAGATATATTTTGATTTTTTTTCTGTGCCACATTTAAATGAAAATATCAGAATACTTTATTTAAGCCAGGGAGAAATTGCATTTACAGCAGAGCTCATATCACCAAATGTCTACGAGGTCAGAGAAAATAAAGAAAGAAAGCTATGTACAATACAGAGTAGTGCAGATTTGCAATGTTCAGATATAAAGAACTGTCATATTGCTTTTGTAAGGTAGGCTGGTTCCTAAGAGTTTTACAATTTTATTGCTACAGGAAGGAAAGAGCTTCTGTGGCACTCAGTTCTAGTTAAGGGGGGTCAAGAAAAGAATGAATGTCGCCGCGTATCATCAGATTTTGAGTGAAAACCTCTTTTCATCAGCAAGGACATTGAAGATGGGTCTTTCAGCATGACAATGATTCTAAACACACTGCCCAGGTAACGAAGGAGTGGCTTCATATGAAGCATTTTAAGGTCCTGGAGTGGCCTAGCTAGTTCCAGATCTCAACTTCTCCCTCTTTGGAGGGAGTTGAAAGACCGTGTTGCCAAGCGACACCCCAAAAACATCTCTGCTCTAGAGGAGATCTGCATGGAGGAATGAGACAAAATACTAGCAACAGTTTGTCAAATAATTTATAAATGACAGCTCTTTGAAATTAGGAAATGTTTGACTTATCTGATTTTAACATTAGTGTGTGTTGCGGAATGTTGGCAGACCCAAAGACATCACTCGAGTGAAGACAGAGGATTTTTTTAAACAAAAAAATTCTGAACAGGCTGCTCTTACTCAACCACTGTCTGTTGCAGTGACACGATTTGTTCAGCAAAACATAGGGAAATGCCTGTAGTTCTGATAAATGTGACCCTCAAACCTGCGGGGCAAACGTTTTGCTTCTACGGCCCTTGGACTGACACTTTTCCTATACCTGTCCATATTAAATCTTTCTGCTACTTTTAACTAAAGATTGTGAGAACATAGTAGAACCTAAAGACATGAAACTACTGGAGCTACTGGTTCTGGTCTGATTGCTGCATGGAGCGATGTGTTTATCAATGCATGGTAGACACTGAGAATGTGGAGAGATCAGGTTTATTATTTTGAACAGTTCTACTTGGTAATCATGTTTCCATTTGAGTTCATAAAATCATCCCAGTGAAGGTCTCTGCTTCAACTCCCGCAGGGAAAGCTGCGTCTTAATCTGACGCCCGTGTTTCCATCTCTCTGACAGAGTTTGAAGCCAAAGCCCCTCCTCCGCCTATCCACCAGTTTTTCCCCTCTGCCTTTTCACCTGTTTACATCCTCTGCAGCTGACATTCATTTTCCCCGCGCTCCTCAGTGTGTCCTACGCAAAATACGATAGTCGGGGGGCTCCAGCGCCGCACAAGGATGAAAGAGTAGGATGCAGGTTATAGCGGGGATAGAGCGGGTTAAGCATATGAATGGAAGAAGGCGCTCCGCTGAAGAAATATTCAATATTGTACACATTTTATTATTAGTCTGAACTATCTTTTATTTAGAAAAATCTTTTATTTTATCAGTCCAGTACGACAAAAAACATCAACAAAAGCTGTGATGGGCGGTTTTTGGCTGGGTTTGGCGGTTTTCAGATGACTTTTCGGCTGGAAAACTGTGACTATCTTGCAAACATGGCGCGAACTCTCAGTCTGTCAGCGAGTTGGTTTCTGGCCCCCGGCACATCAAGTTCCCGGCAGAAGATCGGAGTGTTTATTGAAGCCGCCCCGCGTGTCTCCTCCTGCTATCAGCTCTGCAGGTCTTCCCTGATAAATACGAGCTCATTACGAAGCTGTTTTTTACGCAGCAGCGCCTTTGAAATGCCATGAAAAATGAACAAACTAAAATAAAATTTAATTATTATAAAATACTCATTATTTTCCAAAGTCACAGGGAGCCACAAGAGATGGATGAAAGAGCCACATGTGGCTCCGGAGCCATGGGTTGCCGACCCCTGCACTAACTGTTGGGCAAAGGCAGGGTCCAACCTAGACAGGTGGCCAGTCTGTCACAGGGCACACAATCACTCCCACATGCACTCATATAAGCACACCTAAGGTTTGAAACTGGCCACCCCGATGTACAAATCGCCTTCATATGGCGCAGCATTACAGGAAGGAAAACAATTCACATAATTTACCTGCCAGAGGACACATGCACGTGACTGATGTCGATCCAGTATATGAGGTTACAGTAAGTAGGTGAAATAAAACAGAAACAGTGTTAGGACATTTGTTATGTTGCAGAGACAACAATGCTCAATTAAGAATTGATGAGACTGTGTCTGAATGATAAAATACATCTGTTCTGTTCGGCTGCGATACACAGCTTGGTAACCACTTTATGCCAATTATTCTACAATAACGTTGCAGTATTAAACACATACATTCAAATCATTAATTCTTCCATTTTAAAACCCTGTTATCCCATTCACAGTCAGCTTGGTCTGCTGAAGTCAATCCTGGTTCTCTGTGGAGGGCAGGAGGAAGGAATCAAATAAGAGTGAAAATCCAAAACCATTATAAAGTTACATTCCGTGCACTCACAGTAGTGCACCCTAGGACCTTCTGAAGGTAAAGTAACATCACTAATCATCACACTAGGACACCCCCACCATATCATAATAGAATACGTTTCTTTTCAGAGACATTCCAATTATCTTTTTGACAGCCTGCAGAAGGATGTAAAAGCAATAAGCAGCCCTTGCCCAAGTGGAATTGTTCTTTTCTAACTGCTTTATTCAATCTTTGGTGAGTTTGCCTTGGCTGCTTTCCCATAGAAAATATCTATCCAATAGCTTGCTCATTGTTTGTGGTTTGTGGAGTACCCGAGTGCAAGAGTTTCTTTAACGAAAAAGGAAGCAATACCATATCTAAAACTTGAAATACCCCAATCCAAACAGCAGTATGACAGCCATCACTGAACTAAAGAACAAATGAACTAAAATAAATTGTTAGAGGAAACAAAAATGGGGATTTACATCAGGAAACCATAGGTTTATTTTTCCAGGTGGCACAATATTAACCGGGTTGCAGCTGTGTGATTGGTTAACTGTAACAAGGTTTTCAGAAGATATGAGCCAAAACAAAAAAGATGAGTGAACACGAAAGACACAAAAATATGACAAACAGCCTAAAAAATACCAAAAGAAACTAAAGGAAAGTCAAACAACTTAAAAATATCTTCAGCTGCTTTGAATAAAGAAAGAAGGAAAATACTCCATGCAACTGTTCAAACAGATTCATTGATGAGACTTACCTAAACTGATCCGACTTCTGTGAGCTGACGTGAGATGAGCTGTAAAGACAAAGCACCATAAGTAAAAGAGCCCATACACTTCCAACTATTTCAAGGTTTATTTCATATAACCTTACTGTATTATTCATTTTTAGAATTCATTTGAAAGGCTTCTCGCTAAAACCTTTTACTCATTTACTTATTTAGGGATTTTTTTCAGTTTTAGGTGTATAGAAGACTGGAAGAAACACATTGAAATAAATATATACACCATTAAATTGTTAAATGCATGTGTTACTACTTATTTAAAATTTTCAGTAAATAAAATATCATTCTTCTTCTAAACCCGTTTTGTCCCCTTTCGGGGTCACGTGGCTTCCGGAGGGCAAAGGCAAGGGACATCCTGGACAGATCACCAGTCTGTTGCAGAGCCACAAATCACACACCCATCCACAATCACATTCACACCGAGGGACAATTTAGACCAATTAACCTATGAAGCATGTTTTTGGACGGTGGGAGGAAGCCAGAGTCCCCGGTTAAAACCCACGCATGGACGGCGAGAGCATGCATACTCCACACAGAAAGGTCCCCCATTGGTTTTCTGCTTCAAGTTCCCCAGCTGGGACTTGAACTGGAGGCCTTTCTCTCTGTGAGGCAAGAGCGCTAACCACTGTGCCACCTGGCAGACAAGCACTAGTAAAAAGTAGAAAAATCAAGGAAAAAGAAACTCTACCCTGCCGCTCCCTGCTTGTCTGGTACAGGTTGGCATAAACACCACAAGCTGAAAGCACCTTCATGAACACGCGACACCTGCCCAGAGTAAATGTGGCTTTAGTCACAAGGTTGACCCATATGCATGCAGCAAGTTTTTGGGTTAGACACTTGGAGGATTGTGGAGAGGGTAGAAGTTCCAGTGAGGCTTGTGCGACAACCTTAGGGGATGTCAGGAAAATGGAACATACAGTTGTCGTGCCTGTGTTAAGTGCATCAGGAAGTACTTGTAAGGATAATGTAAGTTATACACACTTATTCCATAAAGTTAATGGTGTCATAAGGTGGTCTTACACTCCAGTCATCAGCAAGGTGTTGCAAGTTGTACTTGCCCTATTCTGAATGCGCACAAAGGACGCACACAGGATGAGTAGGTGATGTGTAAGTGCCCATATGACATGGTTCCTAGTAAACAACCCATAAAGGTAAGTAAGGGTATATATATATATATATATATATAT
>CM074490.1:1066456-1120734 GCA_037389245.1 Oryzias sinensis
ATATATATATATATATATATATATACCTATTCCCTTCTCTGCTTCTATGCCGGTCCCAAGCCCGGATAAATTGAGAGGGAAAAGGGAAAAGCCGAAAGTGAAAGAAGATATATAAAACGTCCCTCCCAGCCTCCGCGGGTGGTTTCTCCTCCAAGATCGGGTCCTCTACCAGAGGCCTGGGAGCTTGAGGGTCCTGCGCAGTATCTTAGCTGTTCCTAGCACTACGCTTTTCTGGACTGAGAAGTCTGAGGTCTTTCCAGGTATCTGTTGTAGCCACTCCTCCAGCTTGGGGGTTACTGCCCAGAGTGCTCCAATTATCACAGGCACCACTGTCACCTTTACTTTCCATGCTTTCTCCAGTTCCTCTCTGAGTTCCTGGTATTTCTCCAGTTTCTCATGTTCTTTCTTCCTGATGTTCACATCGCTTGGCACTGCCACATCCACCACAATGGCTTTCCTCTCTTCTTTATCCACCACTACAATGTCTGGTTGGTTCGCCATTACCACCCTATCAGTCTGGATCTGGAAGTCCCACAGGATCTTTGCCCTCTCATTCTCTACCACCTTCGGAGGTGTTTCCCATTTTGACCTTGGGGTTTCCAGTTCATATTCTGCACACATGTTCCTGTATATAATTCCAGCCACTTGATTGTGGCGCTCCATGTATGCTTTCACTGCCAGCATCTTACACCCTGCAGTTATGTGCTGGATTGTTTCAGGGGCCTCTTTGCACAGCCTACACCTTGGGTCTTGTCTGGTGTGGTAGATCTGAGCCTTTATTGCTCTGGTGCTCAGGGCTTGTTCCTGGGCTGCCAGGATGAGCGCTTCGGTGCTGTCCTGTAGGCCAGCCCTTTCTAGCCATTGGTAGGACTTCTTGATATCAGCCACCTCAGTTATGGTCCGGTGGTACATCCCATGCAGGGGTTTGTCCTCCCATGAGGATCTGTCCTCCAGCACTGTATCCTCTGCTCTCCATTGCCTGAGACATTCACTGAGCACACTGTCATTTGGGGCCTTGAGCTTGATGTACTCATGGATCTTGGATGTTTCATCCTGGATAGTGGCTTCCACGCTCACTAGTCCTCGGCCTCCTTCCTTGCGGCTAGAATACAGTCTCAGGGTGCTGGATTTGGGATGGAACCCTCCATGCATGGTGAGGAGCTTTCGTGTTTTAACATCCGTGGTCTGTATCTCTTCTTTTGGCCATATTATTCCTGCAGGGTATCTGATAACTGGCAGTGCGTAGCTGTTTATTGCCCGGGTCTTATTTTTGCCATTGAGCTGGCTTCTCAGGACTTGCCTTACTCGTTGGAGGAATTTAGCTGTTGCAGCTTTCCTTGTTGCCTGCTCCAGGTTGCCATTTGCCTGCGGAGTTCCATATCTTTCACCTTGGTATATCCCACATTTGATGGACACTTGTGCAAGTGGCTTCCCATTGGCTTCAAGGGTGGTTTTCCACAGCTTCATTGAGTTTCCTATGAAGGCTCTTAGAGTCCTGTTGATGTTGTACAGCTCCAAGCATTCAGTGATCCATGTGTGTGGCATTGAGTCATGGGCCTTCTTGTAATCAATCCAGGCTGTGCACAGGTTGGTGTGTCGTTACTTGCAGTCTTGAGCGACTGTTCTGTCGACCCGGAGTTGGTGTTTGGCTCCTCTGGAGTCTCTACCAATGCCCTTCTGTGTGTTACTCATGAATTGATCCATGTGCCTATTTATCTTGGTTGCAATGATGCCTGACATGGGCATGTTGTGGAGAAACAGGTTATTGGCCGGTAGTTGGATGGGGCTGCACCCTTTGAGGGATCCTTCTGGATCAGGATCGTTCGCCCTTCCGTTAGGCATTCGGGGTTAGTCCCATCTCTTAGCAGCTGGTTCATTTGTGCTGCCTGGCGCTTGTGGAGTGCGGTAAGCTTCTTTAGCAAGAATATATATATATATATATACACTATTAGTAAGTAGTATTTTACTATTTACTAACATTTACTATTAGTAAATGTTTTGTTAGTGAGTAACATTTATTTGTACATTGTAGTCTTTAATCATCAGTATATAAATAACACAGTAATATTACACAAAGATACTTTTGTATTAACAAGTGAGGCGTTTTATAAAGACAGAAAGCAGCGACTATCAGATGTTATGCTCTGTTGTAAACCATGCAATGCGGGGAGCGTGGCATTTCAAAGGCGCTGATGGCTGCGTACGGAGCACGTGCCACGGAAAAAAATTCCTCCCTAATGAACTCGTATTTATCGGGCGAGAACTGCAGAGGCGATGGCAGGAGGACACACGCGGGGCGGCTTCAATAAACACTCCGGTTGTACGGAGTGGTCTTTTGCCGGGGACTTGAAGTGCTGCGGGACAGAAAGCGACTTTCTGATGACAGACAGAATTTGCGCTCAGTGAATTTAAACACGCATGTGCAGTGACGTATGTTTCAGAAGATGTCCAATTGGCCGTTCTGCATGTCAATCATGTCCCGTACTTCTCAGTGAGGATTTTGATTGTCTGGTGGATTTTTTAGAAGTACATTTTTTTTTGGTTACTTATCTTTGCTGACCTGTGATCTACCCTCATGTTCTTGAAGATCGACCATTCGCTCGCGATCGACGTAATGAGCACCCCTGCTCTACAGGTTCACTTAGTAGTCTACAACTGATAATTTGTGCGTGTCACCTGTGTGCCCCATAAAGATCTGCCTATTTTCTGCCAGCAGACAGACCCTATCCGCACGTAAGGGCAGTTGAGACTAAGGCTTTCACCGTGATACCCACTAATGCAAACGCATTAGTGGGTATCACGGTGAAAGCCATGAAAGTTTACTGCTCCTTTTAAGAACTGTAGTCGCCATTATCATGTTTGTTTATAATTCCCTTTTTTGATCACGTGATTAGTTAAGATGTAATTTAGGCGCACCTGTCACCTGTGTTGGTTTGGTTTGTTGGTTTGATACAGAGAGGGTGCACAAGGCCCAGTATTTTTTGTTGACCGCTTCTATAAATGATTATGAACTCTGCTTTGCTGGATCGTATCATATGTGTCATCTGTGGCAACGATGAAGTGGAATAAATCACGACACACAAACAAACTGGATTTCTTGGTCATAGTTTTTTGTGGAGCGCGTCGCTAACAGGACCTGCTACAGCCTCTCTAGCGGCTCATAAGCTCGCAGCCGCTACAAGAACTTTGATTACATCAGCACATTTTCAGTGTTGCCTCAACCAATTTAGGCCAGAAAAATAAGGTAGTGTACAATAACTCAAACCACCTGTAGGGCTGCCGGTGGACTTGGGAGCAGCAAATAGAATGCAAAATGCCAAAATGGTATTCTCTCAGCACCTCAGCCAGGGGTACAAATCAAACAACCTGCAAATGTTTGCTTACTGTTACAAATGTCACCACCTGCTGCTTTGTGTAAGAACACACCACACATTTCCAGATGTATCCAGCCACACAGAGGGTTGATATTTAATGAAAACCTGTCTCTGACCAATAATAACTGTATTACCAAACCATGGATTTAGCAGTCGTTTTGAAACAGTACGGGTACTTTACATATTCAAGTAAGTTAAAAGATATGACATTGACCAGCAAAATTTGCATTCATTGACCACAACTATCTTTTTAAAGTTATAATTAACTATAACTAGATGTCCTCACAATTAAGTAGAACTACTTTGTAAAAATTAAAGCTGTGAAAAAGACATTAGAAATACTGTGAGCAAAGAAAACCTAAAGGGAATTTCAAAGTGATATTCATATCATTGAATAGACAGGGTTACAGATAGGGATGGGTACCGTGCCCCGGTATTGAACCAGCCCCGGGGCCGCATTCTTCAAGACCGCAGTATCGTTAAGATCTGACCTGAACGGTTCTGCTATCGGTACTGGAGAAGTTACTTTTTCTTTTTTTTTCTTTTTTGTGTCCCACAAAATATAAGCGCTATCTGCCATATTTAACTCAGCAAGTCAGTCAATTTTCCGTTAATTAATGATGATATTAATTTTGGTATTCTCGTTGAAGCGGAAAACTCTGTCTGTCTATTTGTGTGCACGGGGGGCGGGGCTGTTGTTCAGACAGCTCGCGCCGCGCGCGCACACACACAAGACAAGGCAGCGCACACAGTAAGTGGCGATCTCGTAGGGGACAAGTGAGCACCCTAGACTAAGAACTAACGTTTCTGCGTAAAAATTATTAAGTTTGCCTACCATGCTGTCACCTTGCTACTACGATGACCGTATGTTGCGCTGTTTGTGCAGAACAGGCTGGGGCAGCGGGGGGTGGGGGGCGTTGCACGCGGAGCATACAACAAACAGGTAGGCAGGGCTTAGACTCACCGCTTATGATTCCAGACCCACGACAAACTATCAGCTGCTTCCTAATACTTAATAATAATTAATAACTAATGATAGTTGTCATCCGTAAAATTAATATCATTTATTGGGTTTACTGGATTTAAAGAAAAATAAATGGAGTTGGCAAAATAGAAAGGAGTCTGCATCATAGTGAATTTGTTTTCATCATTTAACTTAACTTAACTTAACTCTGGTGTTTGACAGACAGAAAAGTCTATTCAAGGTTGTGGAAAATGGACAAAAGATCAAATGAAACATCACACTCATAAATAATAAAAACAATTAGATTAAATAATTAAATAAATATCCTGTCTGGAACATTCTCATGTATAAAGTAAAATGTTTTGTTAAAAAAAAACAATGTTGTTGCATAGTGAGGAAATAAAACACTTTATGTTCTTAATTTGTTATTTATTTATTTTTTTTCGTCCTCAAAAAGTATCGATAAGAGTACCGATAAGAGTACCGGATCGATAAGCAGTATCGATAAGAGTAGTAGTACCGTTAAAACCTTAACGATACCCATCCCTAGTTACAGATTATAGACAAGCATTGACTCCCAAAACATATTCCAATATAGTCCCCATTTAAGTGTCAGGTCTGGAGTACAACTACAGATTAGGACAGGGGTCGGGAACCTTTTTGGCAGAGAGAGCCATAAACGCCATATATTTTTAAATGTAATTTCGAAAGAGCCATACAATGTAGAGTCCCTTTCCCACACTGAGGCACGGAGACTTAACCTCTTTTAAGGTTCTTTATTCTGGTTACTGTAGACCACAACAAACACCGTACAATTAATTCAGCAACTCCTGAATCTCTCCCGCCGAGACGAGAGCGATTCTCCCAACATTATATTCCCCTGCTCCCGCTCCAGCCCTCCTATTTCCCTTATTCGGCCCATAGCTGAACCCCGTTGGGCCGCTCACATGCAGACGGGGAGCCAAACACACACTCACACGCTGCAGTGAGTGACGGGCAGCGGGTTTTACGTTTTTACAATCTCTGCGCGATTCACCTGCTGCCTGTCCCCACAACCCCCCCCCCACCACCCTCCGCTTTCTTCCTCACACATCCCATCCTCGCAACTGCGCGCTCTTTCTCAGAGATTTTAGACACGGCGATTCACAGGTTTCAGGCTGTTACAAACTCTGTGAAATAATAGATAATAGTAAACTCATAGTGCTGGCGCAGATTTTTTTCTCCATGCACCACTACTACTGCGCACCTCTGGCATTGGATCGCGCCTGAGAAGGACTGGTCTAATGAAAAAAAAAGTATGATTAAAGATTTGTCTGCGAGCCACATATGACCATCAAAAGAGCCATAGGTTCCCCAACCCCTGAATTAGGATTTGCTCCAAAACTATCATTTAGTCTTTCAAACCTTGTAGACAACAAATAATACCTAATAATTTGTACCTCTTAACTGCTATTCTCACTCATGATGACCAGTTGTTTTTCTGTCAGAAGGCCAAGCCACCTCTTGAGGCAAAAATGCACATAGAAAATTAGCCTGCAGTAAAAACATTTTGGTTTAAGAATGTAATTAACTATTGGAAACTGATTTATATCTATAAGTATTTTTACGTTTATAAATATTTTTTTCAATTTAAAAAATGAAAATATTTTTTATTATTATAATCATCTTCCATCAGAAGACAAGCAGAAAACATACTTTAGCTTGTACAGGACAGGAGTTATTCCGTTTACATGGTCCTTTGCTTGCACAGTGTACAGGCATAACAATTATCACAAACACATCCGCTGGCTCAAATTCTGTATACTACACAAAAGTTTGTTTCTCTGAGATGCATAGAATTGGCGACTCAGTTGGTTCAGACTTTGGCTTTAAGCTACATTCACACCGGCCGCGGCCACTGGCGGACTTTCAAAGAAAAGTCTGTGCAAAAGCAGCATTTCGGACATACGTGTTAATAACAAGGCTAGGAGTTATCGTAGTCACAGTAACAGTCGCTGTAGCAGCATCGGTCTATTTTAAAATGTGACACAAATGAGATCGGAAATTATTGTGATTCTGCTAATACGTGTGTGCACTATGGTTTTTTTGACGTAAACAAGATTGTAAGGTACAGGTACTGTACATACACTAATGCAGCTAGCGTGTAGCATGTTACAAACATGACCTATAATTACTGAGAACACAGTTAAAAAAGATAGACTTATCTCTGACTCTTGTTTCGCTTAATGTGCCTTATAGTTTTGTACGCCTTATATATGAATTATATACGTTCCAAAAAATAGACCATTCATTGGCGGTGCACCTTATAACCTAGTATTAATAAATACGGTGCATTAAAATATATTTTTCCTTTTCAGCTCTCCACAGCACCTTTCTTTACTGATAGCATCATGTTAATAAAGGCTGAACATTCTCGGCAGGCTATTCATTAACAGAGAACAAACAAAAGTAAGACTTTCACATCTGCTAGGAAACAGGAGCGAACGGTCTCCGTTGCCCAACCGACACATATGCTGTCGTTATGGGATGCTTAATTAATTTTCATACTCACAGATTTCCAAGACTAAGCTTTCCATGACTGCTTCAAAATGCACATTTTCTGTATGCTCCTCCATTCTGCAAGTTTAAGTGCCGCTCATGGAGGTCATGACAGGAAAAAAAGAAGCCAAAGTTATTGGAGAAGAGCAAGAATGTCTTACTAAAGTATTGATCCGCTGTAGTTAGAGTTCAAGGCAAAGGCATGAACATTTCCTCAAATCTCCACACAATCCCTTAAAGGTGGTACAGACTAGTGGCTCAGTCACTTGTCATTCTGTCAGGCATTAGAGCCAGGCAGATTGACAGCTGTGACAGGTGGATGTAAAAGTAAGAGACAAGACAGATTAGCATTCTTTCTAAAACCCAGTTTGAGAATGCTGAAAGGTGTCGTACCACATAGAATATCAGGCCTCCCCCTTTTAGATTCATTTTACATCTACACCTGACAGTAATGATTATAAAATTCCTTTATGATGCTTTATGATTTTACCCCTTCTATAATTCCCTCCCCTCTCTCCAATATCCCTCTGTCTTCTTCCCTCTTCTTTTCTGTCCGGTCCAAAAAAAAAACAGTTACAAATAATTTAAACTATTTTTATTTTATTTTATTTAACTCCATCACTTCAAGGCTGCTGCAATTTCATTGTATCCCATGTACAATGACAATAAAGATTCTGTGTTTGATTTTGGCATTTTTCTTATGATGGAGGACATATAATATATAAAGAAAATTAAGCTTAAAATTGCATTTCAAATAATTTTTTATGTATTTCGTTCTGAATTAGGAGCAGATAAAAAAATTCTATTTGAAAAAGCTTGTATTTGTGACGTCGCAAATACGATGGGCGGGCAACATGCTCCCTGCTTTGTTCCATTCTGATGCATCCACTTGCAGGCGACTAGATCCATGTATGTCTTCATGTTCCTCATCTGAGCTGGAATCTGCCTCAAAACTGTATGGCTCGATAACTCCTATATTGCTCATCATTTTTGTTGCACTGGCGATGTTAGGTTGGGCCTGTAAGCTAGCAGGAGAGCACATAGACAGATAGCTAAGTTATGGATGACAGGAAGTGGGGGCAGGTTTGCTTCATGCCTACAGTCTCGCCGACAACTCAAAGGCAAATTTCTACTGAACTACTGTCACTCTGCAGAATATATATAAACGACACAAGTGTTTTGAAAATCAACATAATCATAATTAAAGGCCGCTGAGAATGTTTTTACAATAGATCAAAAGGTGAACGAAGTGGGTTTTACATGTAAATATCATTAATGCAAGACATTAATTGAAGTTCACAGCTGTTTTTTGGAACTTTAACTTTGGCAGGTATTATGTTTGTGCCAAGAAAGTATTTCTTTTGCATTTAAATAGTGAAGCAGAGTGATAAACCAACAGGTGGTGTCGACTGTGGCTTCTTGCCATTGTCATTTGCCCCAGAGGGGACACTTTCATATAACATCATGGTGATTTGAGAAAGTGGTAATAACGATTTTATATAACCCTTTAATGTCAAAGTAAGTATTAAAAAAAAAGACTAACATTTCAGGGAACACCACAGTTAGACACATTAGTTGCAAGGCAAGGCAAGTTTATTTGTATAGCACATTTTATGTACAGAGACAATTCAAAGTGCTTTACTTTAAACATTCAACAAAATAAGCAAAATAATATTTTTTTATTTTTTTTATTTTATTTTATTTTACCAGGAAGTTCCATTGAGACTGCATCTCTTTTTCAAGGAAGACCTGGGCCAAAAGGCATCAATACAAAATAAAATACAGTTAAAACAACTGAAATATAAAAATACATTACAAAATACAATAAAATGCAATTAAAATTGAGATGAACAGTAGGACAATGACTAATAGGTTAATTAAAAGTGGTACAGAAAGGTCAAGGGTGACATGTGCATGTTTCTTTTAAAAGCTCAGAAAGTTTTGCTTAAAAACAATTCAAGGGAATAAGGTCACTTAAATGCAGAGAGTTTTGAATATTATTCCAGGAAAGCGGAGCAGCAATTGAGGGTAGGGCTGGGCGATATGGAATTTCTTTTATCAGGATATAGATTTTTACATATCAGACGGATAGCTTGTTAGCAGAGAATCATTACACATTTTGTGGCTATGTTTTGGTCAAAATACAAATTTGGCAGGAAAAAATACAGTACAAATTAATCATAATAGGCTTTAATGACATAGAATAGAATAGATTACATTAGAATAGAATAGAGAAAGAGCTCTGTTTAAGTAGCAGTACCTGAGTCCATGGAAACACAACAGACCAATGAACTGCAGTGCAGCCCACAACACAATGAAGAACCAGGATTATTTTTTTATGTGGACTTGATGGAGAAAATTCTATTTAGTTTAGGAGCTTGGTTTTCCTCTATGGTCACTTGCATTGAAATTTAGCTGCAAAACTGGAACTTTAAAACAAAGCAGGAGCAGATGGGACTTCCCAGCACTAACTCGTCACGTGTTGGGGAAATTCCCAGCAACCAAAGCAGAGATGTTTACAGCTGGGGTCTCAACAGTGATGGAATATTTACAATTTTCACCTTTAGACTTCTTAATCTGCAGTCCAGCAAGGATATCTCAAATGTTACTTATATTCATGTCAACATCTCTCAAACCAGTGATGCAACCATATCTTTAAAAGTTTTAAAAAGAAAGAAATACTGCACGTTTTTGCTTTGACTAACAATTCTTATGACAAATGTGTTTCAGAATGTAGAAAAAGTCTGATGCTACATTCATCAGAATGTACATTCATCCTGTCCTCTGATCTGTCCTCGAAGCTAAAAACTGAACCAAAACGGCCACCAAAGTTAACTGTCCTGATACGAATTGTAAAGTGTAGCACGTCAAAACTAGTAATCGACATATACATTTTAATAAGTTAACTGTAAAGAATTGTAAAGCACAGCTTGTTCATCCTTGTCTTGTTGTTTTGACCCACCCTCCTAGCTCCTGGTCAATGACTGACAAGACCTTTAGTCACGTGGTTTTGTTTACAAGCTTTGGTCCGTAACAGAATGAGCTGCTTAATGCCAGTCTGAGCACAGACCAAACGCAAGGGTCGGGACTCGATCCGATTCTAACCATCCTCCCTGTCCCTACTGAAGACGAGCAGGCCCAAACCATGATGCTGCCACATGTTTGACAGTGGGGATGGTGTGTTCAGGGTGATGACCTGTGTTGCTGTTACACCAAACATAACATTTAGCATTGTTGCCAAAAAGTTTAATTTTGGTTTCATCTGACAAGAGCACCTTCTTCCACGTTTGGTTTGTCTTCCAGGTCCTTTGTGGCAAACTGTAAACGATACTTTTAATGGATATCTTTAAGAAATGGCTTTCTTCTTTCCTATCTTCAGCAAAGGCGGTAGATAGGAATAGGTAGATAGGATTTATGCGGAATACAACTGATTGTTGTCTCTCCCACCGCAATTCATCCAGAGTAACCATGGGCCTCTTGGCTGCATCTTTGATCAGTCTTCTCTTTCTTTAAGCTGAAAGTTTAGACAGATGCCCGGGTCTTTGTAGATTTGCAGTGGTCTGATACTCCATTTTAATATTATCGCTTGCACAGTGCTCCTTGGAATGTTTAAAGCTTGGAAAATCTTTTTTTATCCAAATCTGGCTTTAAACTTCTCCACAACAGAATCTCTGACCTGTCTGGTGTGTTCCTTGTTTTTCATGATGCTCTCTGCGCTTTAAACGGACCTCTGAGACTATCACAGAGCAGGTGCATGTATACGGAGACTTTATTACATGCAAGTGGATTCTATTTATCATCATTAGTCATTTAGGTCAACATCGGATCATTCAGAGATCTTCACTGAACATCTGGAGAGAGTTTGCTGCACTGAAAGCAAAGGGGCTGAATAATTTTGGAATTTTGACTTTGATCTTAACATTTTGAAATTTAAATTTTCAGGATAATTTTTGTTTTGATTCTCTTTATATTTTTGGTAGAAAAACATGCATTTCTATTATTACAGCATTTTAATCGCTTAAAGCCTGCTGATGCATCAAACCACTGCTGCTCCTAATTTACCTTGATTTAGCATTTACATACAATGAAAAATATAAGTTAAAATGTTTTCATAGCTGAAAATAAAATTTAGAACTAAAACAATAGTATGAATTTCTTTTATATGTATTACTTTCCTGTAACTACACAAAGAGGGCACATTTCTACTTTTCTGATGGAACCAACTGCTTTTAAGTGGGTCTTAGACACAGAATTACATATAAGTACGAAACGCATGGTTTCAGACCTCTGCTTCTGTCCAATGTCATCATTCCATAGAATTTCAGAGTAAGCATATTGTTAGGGGCAGCTTGTCACAATAGTCAACGTTGGAATGTTGAATGCAGATAAGGGAACACTTCTAAATGACAGGCGCTAGGAGGTTGTGTACACCTGCTCTCCGGTTTGATGCTCCGAGGCGAGATAAGCAAGGGAGTTTAAATGCTTGTGGGTGTGTGTTTGTGTGCCTGTGTTCCTGTATGATTGTGTGTTTTCTGTCAGGCAATCTGTGTGAGAACGGTGTGAACCTCTCTGTCACTCTACATCTTCCTGTCTGCCAGATACCTGCTAACAAGGCTCTAGCTCCTCACAGACTAATATTCTACCTACAAGTCAAACACATACCAACACACACACAGAAACAAAGACATGCAAAGCATACAAAAAAGGCAGCACTGTGGATGCTTCCACAAACCTGTGCTGGGCTTACTAATCAGTGTGACTCACATCTCTGAGAGTCCAGCACCTGGCCTGATGCCTAATGCAGAATGTCAGGAAATGACTGCAAACATTGATACATGAAGAAGTATGATGTATTCTTTATGTGTGTGTGTTGCTGTTCTTCATCTATGGCTGTGAAATTTTTCGATAAAGAAGAGACTAAAACAAAATGAAATTTCAATACAATTCCATATTTTAGATTTTGAAATTTAAATCCCTTCAGGTTAGACATGTAGTTGAGCAAAAGCTCTGAGTTCTGAGAGACTCTTTTATTTACGTTTGTTTCTAAAGAAAGAGCAAGTAGCTTCGTTTGAGCCTCTGACAACGCTGTTAACCCTGTAAAGAACTGACAAAGCATTCAATTTCTTTGGAGTTAAGATGTTGTTTAAACCCTTTGACGGAATCCACAAAAAATATATAATATATATTTTTTAGATATAGATAGTATACACACTGCGTTTTTCTGGACTGGCCTTGAGCTTGATGTATTTATCCACCACAGATGCTTCATCCTGTGGCTTCCACGCTCACAAGTCCTTGTCCTCCTTCTTCGCAGCTGGCATACAGTGTCAGGGTTATGGATTTGGGATGGAACCCTCCTTGTATGGTGAGAAGCCTTTGTGTCTTAACATCTGTGGTCTGTATTTCTTCCTTTGGCCATCTTATTATTACTGCAGGGTATCTGATAACTGGCAGTGCGTAGCTGTGTACTGCCCGGGTCTTATTCTTGCCATTGAGCTGGCTTCTCAGGACTTGCCTTACTCATTGGAGGTATTTGGCTGTTGTAGCTTTCCTTGTTGGTACTTGTAACTGTCCTCAATTACTGCTATTGTTCCTTCTGGGAGTGAGACCCCAGGTAGTGTGGACTACCTTGCTACTCTTTATCACCATCCGACTACATTTCTCGAGCCTGAATGATATCTCAATGTCAGTACTGTTGATCCTGGTGGTGTGGATCAGGGGGTCAATGTCACGCTCGATCTTAGCATGTAGCTTGATGTCATCCATGTAGAGGAGGTGACTGATGTTGGCCCCATTTCTGAGTCGGTATTCATAGCCAGTCATGTTGATTATTTGGCTGAGGGGGTTCAGACCTAGGGACAACAGCAGTGGGAACAGAACATCACCTTGGTATATCCCAAGTTTGATAGACATTTGTGCAAGTGGCTTGCCATTGGCTTCAAGGGTGGTTTTCCACAGCTTCATCGAATTTCCTACGAAGGCTCTTAGGCTGCCTTTACACTGCACGGTTCAAGTGACCCAATTCCGATTTTTTCCTCTCACGTAGCAGAGATCGGATATGATCGGTGAATGTGTAAGCAGGACAAAAGCGCATGGATTCCGTTTTTCTCAGATCGGATACAGGCCTCTCTCATATGTGGAAATAAATCGGAAACAAATCGGATACGTGCATTTGCGTGTGCCATGTAAGCAGACAAATCGGATATTCCCCAGTAAATGCGAGTCGTACGTCAGTGACGTCAATTCAGGACACCACCAACTGAGATCACATGACTTATTAAAGTGCTTTTTGTGCGCTGATTTTGCTGTCAGCGTGTTACCTTTCAGCCTCAGGCTTCAGACCGTAGTTGGAAACCGCTGTTATGTCCGGTCCGGACGCAAACGGTAACTAATGAAGCGGGACACCGTTGCTATGGACAGGCTAGAAGCCGTTTATTTTTTGGGGGGCGTGTATGATGGGGACCATGTGTGTGTGTGTGAGCGCGCGCAGGCGTGCTTGCGTGTGTGTGTGTGTAAGGAGAGAGCCCCCCCTCTCTCCTGTGAGCACGGGGGTGTGAGCGCGGAGCGGGGAACTGTTGGAGAACCGTAAATTAAAAATTAGGTGTCTCCCCCAAAAGTTTTGGAGTCTCTTAGCCCACTCTGGAGGCTGAGGGTTCAGAACGGAAAAGAGAACCCCGAGGAAATCTCCCGTGTGTTTCTGATTACGGTCGGAAAAGAGAAGTCATCGCGCAGGAAAGGTTCAACACTTGGATCAAACTATTAGTTCAGCACAACGTCTGCAAACACTTCCTCATTCAAAACTCAGAGAGAGCACATAAGACGGCCGACCAGGCCAGCCCTCATTTTTACTCCCCCGTGCATCCCCTCAGGAGCGCCCAAGGCAATGCCTCCTTCGTCGCCGCCTTGCCTCCATGACAACCGCAATCACAGAAGTCCGAAAGAGGTCCGCGGAGGGCGGAAATACTGCTACGTAGTCCTCAGAATGTCTACGTTTGATAGTTTCAGCATTGTATAGTGTAAATGCAAAAATCAGATATAGGTCACTTTTAAAATATGATGTAAGCGGGTCGTCAAAAAATTCGGATATAGTCAGAAAATCGGATATGGGCATCAAGACCTGCAGTGTAAAGCCGGCCTTAGAGTCCTGTTGATGTTGTACAGCCCCAAGCATTGAATGATCCATGTTTTTGGCATTAAGTCATAGGCTTTCTGTAAACAATCCAGGCTGTGCACAGGTTGGTTTGTCGTGACCTGCAGACTTGAGAGACGGTTGTCAGCCATGAGTGGGTGTTTGGCTTGTCTGGAATCTCTACCAATGCCCCTCTGTGTGTTGCTCATGTTTTGATCGATGTTTCTATTTATTTTGGCTGCAATGATGATTGACATGAACTTCCATCTTGTGGAGAGACAGGTTATTGGCCGATAGCTCGATGGTACTGCAGTGTATATATATATATATATATATATATAAATATATAAGAAGTGGGTTTCAAAATTTTCCTCTTTTGCAAAGAAAGAAATACACTCTAGATTATACGTGGTCAACTGAGTATTTTTCACAACCAGTTCTGTGAAAAAGCGGGATTGATGAAGTTTGTGAGAGATGCAGGTAACCTAGCAACAAGAAAAGCAAAGGCTTGAGGAGATTGTCACTGCATATCAAATATCTTCTTTTATATAAATATAATTATCCTTGGAGTGAAATCCTTAAGAATCTGACAGATGGAGCTGTGTATTACCTGTAGCAGGAAGACATTTTCTGAAAAGCTCATTATGTTGTGAGAAATCTGGAAATTTATGCTCTTCAAAATGTTAAACTGAAATGAAAGTCAAGTAGCTCTTGTAGCTGTTAAATAAGAAACAGCGAGGAAGCACGCACAAAAGCAAAGGAAAAAAAGAAATGAAAAACTAATTGGCCAGTTTCACAAAAGGTTTTTATATGAAAGAACTAGAGGAGAGCCTAATATCAAAACTGAGATTCCCAGATATAGAATTGCACTGAAAATGACTTCGAAGAAAAAAAATGATAAAGCCAAGCAGAAATTCAGCAGAGCCTTAAGCTTAACTTAGTTGGTTTTGCTATAAACATCTTTGGCAGGTACAGATGATGTCTTAACAGAGCAGCAGTAAAGTGTTAAGTGCTAAATATGAGGGAAGCTGCACACTGTTGAGCATAATTTGACTGTATATTCAGAAACAACCACTTTGCCGTCTTGCTGTTCTGAAGAAAACTTTTCCCTACTCTTTATTCTGTGTGCAAGTGTGTGTGCGTATGACTTTTATATAAAATACAGAATTTCACCTATAAGTCTTTAAAACTGTTACATATTTCTGTATCTAAGGGTTTATTCAGACTGGAAAAATCCTTTGTTCCGGATCGAGGGCCCTTAATTTGTTCTGGCTCAATTCCCAAACTTTGGTTTTGGTCTGTATTAAGACTGGCATCAAGCGGACCATTCTTGTAAACAAAACCATGTGACTAAAGATCTCTTCAGTCATTGGCGAGGAACTACTAGGTGTTACGGCTGTGGCCGTATTTGGTTTTGTTTGGTTCTGTTTGTTCTATTTTGTGTATTTTTGTATCAGAGTGGGACCTCTGTGTTCTTGTGCATCTTTTTTTTGTTTGTGTCATTTTGTTTTATATCTCACCACCTGTTTAGTTGTGTGTTGCACTTTAGTATTCTGTGTTTGTGGTTTTGTTCCCACTCTGTTTAGTCCTTTGGTTTACGATTTTGTTTAGGTGAAGCTGTAGGGGTGAACTGCCATTTTGTTTAGTACATGTTTTCTCCTGTTTTTGTTATTTTAGGGAGGTTAGTGTTTTGCCATTGATTTCCCTTTTCTTTCATTTTCAGGTAAGACTACATGATTCAGTTAGGTGGGGTTTTGTTTGTTATTTTGGCCTTGGTTCACCCTGAAGCCTTTTTGCTTCACTTTTAGTTATTGCTGGTTGTTGTTAATTTGTGAATAAATTTGTTATTTTGTATGGAGACAATTCGGTTGGTCTTTGTGTTACAGTCAACTTTGGTAGCCAAACCTTTTATTTTTTATGTTATGCCCCCCTAGGTACCCCTAGACTCACAAGGGGGCGTAACACTAGGGCTGGTCAAAACAAAAAGAGAAGGATGTACATGCTGTGCTTCACCATTCTTTACAGTTAACTTATTTGGATTACTAGATTTGAATGTTGGGAACAACACTTTTCACTTGTCACTTTGGTTCGGTGGAGGCATCCTGCAAGGCGGTTACTGGCAAGGAGACATGCTGTGTGTGCTTTAACTCAGAGGATACTAGCAACTGCAGTGCCGAAGGGAAGTGGCGTATGAACCTATATGTCAGACTGGAGTGTCAGTCATAATATCAGCAACAGCAGCAGAATATTTTTACTTGGATTTGTCAAAGTTTCAGTCACAAACTGAAGTGGAGCCAGGCTGCAATGCAGACACACTTACACTCGAACCTACAAAAAACATTTATGTGAAAAAAATTAAATTTCAGGGAAAGTGCCTGTGCACTGTGGCAGCTAACAACACACTGATAAGCGCTCATGCTGCCAAGACATCGCCTTCAGGTGAAAAAAGGCAACCCTGAGGCAGTCCGAGAGCTGATTGTGATCAATGGATGGTGAAAAGATTGAAGCCAACAGAGCAGGAGTTTTGGTTTTTCACATCAGAAATGAATTAAAACCAGAAACACAAACCTGGTGTGTTAGGATTATGGTCTCCTCCCACTCCTACCGGGGAATCATCGCCTCACCTGTTACCATTCTCCTCATCAGTCTTTAGCCTATTTATGAACTCCTCACCCTCCAGCCGACGTCAGTCCGTCTGCTCTCAGCGGTAGGGTATTGACCTATGCAAAGCTCTAGACCATGTCTAAGCCAAGCTCTATGCCAAAGCCTAAATCCTTTCTGCGACTTAATCCACTGTTTGTCTGCCCCTTCAGGAATTGCCAAATTCCTGAAGGGAATCCATTAAACAAGTGTTTAGAAGAACATAAACACTCACCTGAGCATAGGTGTTAGCTGACCTTTGCACCAAAGCAAAGGCTCCACAAGTCTTCACAGTCATCGCAGCCCCACCAGACCAGCCGATCCTTATTCCTTCGGACGTCCAAGCCACAAACCATCAAAGGCAGAACTCTCCACCACCACTGGGACAAAAATAAAGACTTTTTTTCTTCTCTAGCATCTGTTCTGTCCTGCTTCTGGGTCCAGCCTCATTCCTCCTCATCAGAATGGACTGACCCAGCAGGTTCAGACCCCATTAACCAGACTCTGTCTACCCATTCTTCCACCCTGGACCAACAAGGACAGTTGATCAACGCTCTGTCTTACAATCAACAGACCATCAGGCAGCAATTAGCTCAACTCCAGTCCCTGCTTCAAACCATCGCTGATGCTATGCACCCACCTCCAACTTCAGCTGCTCCTCCTCAGCCACCTCCTGTGAGTTCTTCACCCATCCACGAAGCAGGAGCACACATTCCTAACCCTGATCCTTATTCCGGAACCACCGATCACTATCGTGGTTTCTTTCTCCAATGTACGCTGGTCTTCTCGCAACAGTCCGCCATGTATTCCTCGGATGAAGCCAAGATTGCCTTTGTTGTTGGATTGTTGTGTGGTCAACTCTGGAGTGGGCATAGGCCTTCTAATCGCAGCTCCGCTCTATAGTCTTTTCAAGCAATTATGGGGCCTGATTCCCCAGTTCTGTCTGGCGTTCCTCCGATGTATCATGACCTTGCAGCGGTATTCAATAAGCAAAAGGCTTCCGCTCTTCCCCCACATAGACCCTATGACATTGCAATAGATCTACTCCCGGGTTCCACCCTACCCTAATCAAAACTGTACAGACTCTCCAAACCTGAACTCACAGCCATGGAACATCAAGGAGTCCCTTGTTGCAGGCAAAATACGACCATCCTCTTCCCCCCTGGCAGCTATTTTTGTCTTTGTCTCTCTGTCCCTGTATAGATTATCGTCTACTTAATAATATCCCAATCAAGAACAAATACCCCTTGCCTTTGTTAAATTCAGCTTTTGAGTATCTCCAGGGAGCTTTGGTTTTTACCAAATTTGATCTCCGTAATGCTTATCATCTTGCGCGCGTACGGGAGGGAGACGAATGGAAGATGGCATTCAACACACCACTAGGCCACTTTGAGTACCTGGTGATGCCTTTTGGGTTAACCAATGGGCCAGCAGTATTCCTGGCACTCGTGAATGACGTGCTCAGAGATTTTCTTAATCGGTTTGTGTTCGTCTACCTGGACGACATTCTTATTTATTCCCCTTCTCTTGATTCCCATGTCCAACATGTCCATATGGTCCTCCAAAGGCTCCTCGAAAATCAACTCTACTTCAAAGAAAAAAGTGTGAATTTCATGTCCCCAAGATCTCATTCCTGGGTTTTATTATTGAAAAGGGTCATGTTAACATGGATGTCACCAAGGTTACTGCCATTAAGGAATGGCCCCGACTGACTTCACGTAAAGACCTTCAGCGTTTCCTTGGGTTTTCCAATTTTGTCGTCGTTTCATGCGCAACTTCAGCAGCATTGTACGCCCCCTAACATGTCTACCATCTCCCAAGACCCCTTTTGTGTGGAGCCAGGACGCCGAGGACGACTTCAACCTTCTTAAGAACCGGTTCACCTCTGCTCCGGTATTGGCCCAAGCCGATCCATCCCCACAGTTTGTGGTGGAAGTGGATGCCTCTGATACCGGGGTGGGGGCGGTCCTCTCGCAACGCACTCATGACGGGAAGCTTCCCCCATGTGCTTTCTTTTCCAGCAAACTGTCGTTCTCTGAACGTAATTATGACATTTGTAATAGGGAATTGCTGGCCATTAAATTGGCCCTGGAAAAAATTGGCTGGAGGGTGCGGAATTTCCCTTTATAGTCTGGACAGATCATAAGAATATCGAATATATCATTTCAGCTAAAAGACTCAACTCTTGTCAGGGCCCATTTGGCTTTGTTTTTTAGCCAGTTTAATTTCACTGTTTCCTTTTGCCCTGGGTCACGCTACGTTAAGCCTGATGCACTCTCCCGCCTGCATACCTTTGAAGAACCTGACACCTCCTCAAGCCCCATCCTCCCTCCCTCCTGTGTACTTGCCAGTCTCTCCTGGGAGATTGAGACCGCCATCCAGCAAGCTCTGGCGACTGATCCGGACCCTGGCCACAGACCACCCAATCGCCAATATGTCCCAGTTTCAGACCAGTCTCAAGTGTTGACTTGGATCCATGCATCTCAGTTCTCTTGCTATCCTGGTTTCTGTCGGACTCTGCTCCAAGTCCGGTGGCATTTCTGGTGGCCTTTCATTGTCTCTGAAACTAGAGCCTATGTTGCTGCTTGCACTACTTGCGCTACTAGCAAATCTTCCCACCAAGCTCCTGCTGGCTTTCTTAATCCTCGTTCTGTCCCTTCTAGACCTTGGTCTCACATAGCAGTGGATTTTGTCACTGGACTCTTCGCCTCTTAAGGGAACAGCGTATTCTTGATTATAGTGGACAGATTCTCCAAGGCTGCTCACTTTGTGACTCTGCCCAGGCTACCCACTGCTACTGAGACTGCCAGACACCTCATAGACAATGTCTTCCGTCTCCATGGCATTCCCTGTGACATTGTTTCTGACCTTGGCCCCCAGGTTGCTTCCCAAGTCTAGGAATGTTTTTTCTAGGGACTGGGTGCCATCACCCAGTCCACCACCACTGGAACAAAAATAAATACTTTTTTCTCCTTTACCATCTGTTCTGTCCTGCTTCTGGGTCCAGCTTCGTTCATCCTAACATGGTGCTCATATCCTTTTCATGCACAGCCATTGATAATTCAAGCAGCATTTTAAGGTGAATGTTTGTGAAGTGTGGCTGGGGAAAGTGAATGAGCTGGACCTGACCTTGTTGTTGGTTGGAAGCCATTGGCTATAACTGCATCCAAGAGTTTTGCTCTTATGCCAAAGCCGGGCTTGGAAATGTAAACATGTTTGGCATTCCACGCATAATTTCACTTATGACATTTTGATGCTGGCACTGGTTTATTAGAAAGGTGTGGAGACACTGGGTAAAACAGAAGCTTAAAGTGTAAAGAATGGAGTTGTTAGGTTAACAATAACACAGAAACATAATTTTACAAATGACTGTAAATGAGAATTGGACCGAGTGTGTGTGATGTCACTCATAGCAAATCATTTACTTTTACAATACAGCTGCAGCCATGTTGGAGCCAGACAATGCCAGTAAGCTCTGATTGGTCCAAGTTGGTTTGAGTCAACATTTCTATGACAACCATTTTCACCAATCAGAAGTGAGCTTGTTGGAAGGCCACGCCACTACAACTTGTCAGCAGAGTCAGGAGAATTTGTCAATCAAATGCTTCAAATGTTTGACATGAGACCACATATATTTTTATTGAGGCACCTGATTAGCCAGTTTATAACTTGAATAACTTGACAGAAAATATATAATGACAAAAAAATTGGATTAACACGAACATGTTAAAAACAGGTGGTAGACCAAGAATGGTTATTCCAGTTAATGTAGTTATATATGCTAGAGGTGATACGCTAGCTTGTTGTGTATGCAAAGTTGGATGCCATATTGGATAGGTCAAGATGGCAGCTCACTGTTGAGCTACAATTGCACCAACAGAGCTGGAAAAGGAAGGATGTGACTTTCCACAAGTAAATTATTACTGTCAGCCAATAAAGGAGAACCTATACAATACATTTCAGGAAGATCTGAGTGAGTTTACCCTAAGAATAGTCAAAGTTTAGGCTGATCTTGTGTATCAGAATAAATGTGAATCCACTTGCCACAGGAGTCAACATTACTCATTCGTTTTTTTAATGGCTCTTGGGCGCCCTCTATCGGTTCGTGTCTGTATGCTATGTGTAGCAACAAAAACTTTATTTGTTGTAAAACATACATGTTTGAGGTTGGTCGCATTTTGCTGCGCTCCGCATTATTTATTTTAAATTGTAATCAATGTCTCATTGTGATATTTTTGTGTTGTCTTGTTTTCTTGTTGTTTTGTAAATTTTTCTTGATTAGTTTTGACAAAGACATATTCGAGCTTGCTGCGTGTGCCGGAGCCTTCCATGTCTGACAATCACCTTTTGTGTTGTCCAGGGAATAAAACACAGAATTAAAGACAAGCTGGCTGTCCTGTCGTTCCCACAACAAACACAATGCAGGAAATCGTCCTAAACCAGCCTTTATCAAGACTGAGCTGGTTACACTTGTAGTTTATTCAAAGTCAATGGTAGCAGTGGACTTTGCACTATTGCCACAGCAGGACCACCTACCTTTTTCGATTTTTTTTTTTTTTGGAGGATGACCTGTTGAATTGAAGCATATTAGTAAGTAGAGGAAAACAAGCTCACTAGATTCCCTCTGTAGCAGCGAGTAAAGCCCTGTGAGTGCATATCCCCTGCTGATGCAACACGAATGGATCCAGATCTATAAGCCCCAGTTGCCGGACTGGCCCAACTGTTGACCGGGTTGCACTGTTTTTATTCCGCTCCGACCAAATCACAACCGGTCCATATGCAGCGGGTGCAAGCGGTCTGCAGAGATGTTAGCTACCCATCGACCCGTTTTGAAACACAGAGTGCGGAGTCCGACAGTTTGTTTAAATCTTAGTATGTGTTTAGTTTGAATAAAACCACATCCATTTATCAGGTATGCATTGCGTTTCTTTCAAAATGCCATATTCATTTATTGAAAAGTTTTAAGTGTCATCCTTCTGTTGTATCTTGCCTTAAAACACAAATACGCAATAAGCAAGTTCAGGCGGACTTCAGCCAGAGTTAAGGGTTAAAGTCAGGGTACTTTAAATGTGCCCTCTGGAATACCACCCTGATCCTCTACTCGTCTAGTATGTGTATCATTTGACAGACTTATTTCTTCAAACTTTTTCTTTTGCTCTTGGCAAACAATGTAACTACTTTCAGCATACATTCTTTTCACGAACTCGTTGTCACTTCAGCGCTTGCTACGCCAGGCCATTTCCAAAGCCAAAACATAACTAGCTTCTGTCACACCTTCACTGGATTTAGCAGTTTTTGTAAACATCTGGTGTGCAGCATAGCTTCGCTGTAGTTGTTGGAGCTTATTGTTGCGCTACTCGACAGTAAATTTGTCATAGTTTTTATGATTTGTAAAATAGTGAAGATTTATATTGAATACTTTGAGCATTGTTTTTATCTGCTTACAAATAAGGAAACATGACTTTATCCACCCCATGAGGTACGACAAAGTAAGCATTTGTCCACCAAGCTTGATAGCCCATTTTCTTCTTGCAAGCTTTTTTCTCCTCAGAGGAACTTACTCTGGCTCTTCTATTGAGGGTCACAAAAAATCTTCGGGCCGGCATTGTCCCCCGGGCCAAACTTTGAGAACCCCTGGCTTTGGTCATCTGGCTGTAAGGGTTTTCAGCACCTTGGACAGAACCATGCTCAGCTAGTGCAGGGAAACTTTTCAGACTTCAAACCTCCATTTATTCACTCTCCAATCCAACTTTTTTTTCATAAGCGTTAGGGGCAGCTTGAGACCATTTGGTGAAATGAAGAGCTTATAGGGATATATATAGGGAAAGGAGGAAGATGACTAAATAAAAGCCATGTGGCTTTAAAAGGTCATGTTAAATGGTCACAGGCACACTGGCAAAGTTTGAAAAAAGAAATACTCAGAAAATATATATATGGCTACATTCACACATATTTTGAAAAAATCAGATTTTTTTTTGCGAGGCCGTTCACATTTCCAATTGAATCCGAAGTTTTTTGATCTCCTGTGTGACCGTTAAATGACCCAGAATTGACCCGCATGCGAAGAAGAGTATTCAACGGTTGTTTGTGGAAGTAGCTAATGGATGTCAACAACAGTGTTGTCAACAGCGGAGCTCTTTTTGCAGTATTAAATTTATTTTCACAAAGGAGCCAGCATAATTACAACCTTCTCATTTTAAGAAGGCATTGGAGTCAGGATCGTCTGTACCCACTGTTGTGGAATGGGGATGTGCATGTGAGCGCATGGATAGAACGCCTGCAGCACATTAGGGAGTGTGATCAGTGTTCACGCATTCATGTTGTGTGTTATGGAGGAAGGAGTATGATAATAAAAGAATTGCGGGAAAGGTTCAACACCACGCTTGGCCATTTTGCTGGAAATTTGTACAAAAACCGCCCAGTTGCGATAAGAGCCCTCGAGTTTGGCCTGAATAGAGCTGTCACCCCAAATATTAGTCCAATCGGTGACCTCGCTTCTCTTCCACTGACTAGTCTCAGCAGCATCGTCCGCCATGGTCGATGTTTATGTTCTCGTTCCCGCCTACTTCAATGCAGAATGATGATGTTTGTAGCGTATCGATGACGTACGGGTCGGATACATGTGGCCTGGCCGTTCAGACGGAGGTCGCATTTTAAAAGATCGGATACGTATCGGATTCACGACCACATACACAAGTGGGTCACATTTCAAAAGATCGGATCTGTGTCGTTCAGACTGTCATTAAAAGATCAGATACAGGTCCCATAGGGGCAAAAAAATCGGAATTGGGGCGTTTCAATCTGCAGTGTGAACGTAGCCTGTGTCCTCCATCATGAGAAAAATGCCACAAGAGCATGTTAAAAACACAACAAAAATTGTCAGTAGGGTGGGTCTTTTTGACCAGAACAATTAGTCTAAGACTAAATGGCATGTTAATTGATGGTGGCTCTGATTAAATTTTTGCAAGAGATAATGATGCATCAGATCTGTGCAAATAATGAGTGTCATGTCATCAAGTAATCTGTAATCATGAAAATGACTATATTCCAAAAACAGAATGAATATAAGCAAAACATCACAAATCTTTCTGGTTTGAGCAACTCTGCATAATTAAGGAAAAATATGACTTGCCTGGTTAACATTTTTATTTTTTATAAGAATAGGTAAATTAAAGAATGAAGCATTGAATTGTAAAAAAAGAGAGGTTTTTGGAAAAATAATGTAAATTAAATAAATATGTTAAAAACTATATTAAGAAACACTTGTATTTCTTATTGCAAGCAGAAAACTAATTTAAGGCAGCTTTAAAGTCTGTCAAAATCTACAGAAACCTCGGGGCAGATGAATCTCTTTCCCTGTCCACCAAGGAATTTTCTTTCTACTTGAAAATTTTCTACAAAAAGAAACATGTTTTTTAATGTTCCAACACATTAGAAACATAAAAACATAACGATGTGGAGGAAAAAAGAAATCGGACACATTTATCAACAACGGCATTGTTCTTCTAAGCTGCAGATGCTTCAGATATTGTTTCACAGGGTCACATCCACATGGAGCACTACATCTGATAGCAGGAATGCCAACCTGAATAGCGCTTACCTATTTGGTAAAAGTGAGATCATAATACACCATCGGGCAACGTTTGTGTCAAAGTGCGACAGGAGAAGACTACACTTTACTGTTCTCTAAGCTTTTGGTGAAGAACGCTGAGCAAAAGCTAAACACTGGGCCCACGCTGGGTTTAATTACTGCAGCTGCAGTGAATCAGTTTGGTAAGATGAGATATAAACAGCTGAATCCAGGCTCCATTTTGTGTTTACTAAAGCAACAGTTTATTTAGTGCTGGGCTCATTCAACTTAGTGAAAGAAAAAGCAAAAATCTATAAACCACCTCTCAGGATTTGATCACAAGGTCCATTTCAAAGTATGACACTCGCTTGGAATTGATTTTCCTTCTGTGTGTCTGTATCAAATGTAATTAAAAAAAGAAATTCTTATTTATGAATAAAATATCAAGTCACCTGTGTTGGTTTAAAAAAACAGAATTAAATAAAGTGGGCTGCTGGACAGCTCAGATGCAAAATTGAGAGTCGAACAAAGAACCTGAACAAGGAACTTATGACAGAAGCTGAAAACAGCTGGAATCTCTGATGATCGAAACTAATTTACAGTCAAACATGAGATAAAGAACAAGCACGGGTAGAAGAAATTCAAAGCAGCAGCTCAAATTGTGGCGTCATGTTGCATGCACAGATAAAGGTTCTTAACAGCAGTGCTCATCCGAGGTCTATAAAGATGCCTGTGGTTACATTTTCTAAATGTTTATGTGAAAACTCTTCACAATTAAGCTGCATTCAAACCACTCTCTGCAATACATGTTCAAAGCAGCCACTTCCAATGAGGGTCAATGTAAACTGGCGTCAATGCGTGTTTCAGGCTTCTGCTTTCAAAACTCTCATGAAAAGTGTATGATTTCCCAGTGTGAATATAGCATTATGGAACAAAAATAAATAAATCAAAAGTGGTTTTAATCTGTTTTGATGATCTTCTTACCTTGAGTATGTCCCAATGCAGTTCAGGACGAGATTGTTTTTGCAATTTGTCCTTTTTACTGTACCTTAATTTCATCCCCACCACATCACCACTCTAAACTATTCTATTGACTTTCAACGTGAGATAGCCTGTCTAGATGAGAACCTGGAACTTGATCAGCTGATTACCCAGACCAAACAGCTGTACAATATCTTGAAATTCCAAGCCTCCTCCTCTCAAATGCGAGGTCCATCATCAACAAGATGGACGAACTGGAACTACTAACAGCCAAAAACAGCTTCACAAGGAACTGCAGTCTGAGTATCATCACCAAATCATGGCTACAACCGCGTATCCAAGACGCCGCGATTGACCTAGCGGGACGCACGCTACATAGTCAGGACAGAGATCACAGCTCCAGTAAGAGCAGAGGAGGGGGGCTTTGTGTTTATGTGCACGAGTGATGTAGCAACAGCAGGATCACCGAAAGACACTGCTCCCCGGACTTGGAGGCTGTAGCCATTTTATGCAGGCCCTTCTATCTCCCGAGGGAATTCACAGCTGTTCTGGTGCTAGCTGTTTACATACCACCAGATGCTAACACTAGCACGGCTCTCAACCTCCTGCTAACTATCATCAACAAGCAACAGCTCGCCCACCCTGATGGACTCTTGATTATTGCTGGAGATTTCAACCAAGCACGTCTTAAAACTGTGCTCCCCAAATTCACACAGTATCGGAAGTTTGCCACCATAGGAGTAAACACTTTAATGTTTGAGTAAACCTGGTCTAAACAGGCTTACAAAGTCACCCCCCTCCCCCATCTAGCAGGCTCAGACCACCTCTGCTTGTCCCTCACCCCCACCTACACCCCCCTAAGAAGGAAAACAAAGCCAGAAACAAAGACCATCAGGATCTGGCCCGAAGCTGCCCTCACACAACTGCAGGACTGCTTCTCAAACACACTCTGGGACACTTTCTACAGCCAAAATCCACAAGAACACACGGACACAGTCCTTTCCTATATAAACCACTGCATAGGCAATGTGACTGTGAACAAAAGGATCAGAATTTTCCCAAATCAGAAACCATGGATGACCAGCGAAGTAAAATCTCTCCTAAAAAAACGAGACGCCGCCTTCAGGTCAAGGGACAGTGACTGGCTCCAATACAGCGCAGCCAGATCTGCCCTAAAAAAGGCATAAAGGAGGCCAAAATGGCCTACAAAAAGGAGATTGAAGAGCACTTCGCTGACAACAACCCCAGGAAGATGTGGCAGGGGATAAACCATATCACAAATCAAAGGAGCAGCAACACAGTGTCCACTGGAGCGGATGCCTCCTTGGCAAGGGAACTAAACCAATTTTTTGCCAGGTTTGACACGCAGAGGCCCCCAGCAGACACGCCACAATCATCACCACCCCACACCAACAGCACCCTAGTCCTCCAGGAACATGAAGTACGACGCATGCTTAAATCAGCCAACCCCAGGAAGGCAACAGGACCAGATGGAGTACCAGGCAAAGTACTCAGCGCATGCGCCGACCAATTAGCGGACGTCTTCACCAGAATCGTTAATCAGTCCCTACAACAGTGCAGTATCCCAGCCTGACTCAAAACCTCCACCATAATTCCGGTTCTCAAAAAGCCAGCAGCAGACAGCCTCAACGACTACAGGCCAGTCGCCCTCACGCCTGTAATCATGAAGTGTTTTGAAAGACTGATAGCGAAACACATTAAAGATAATCTCCCACCCACCGTCAACCCGCTCCAGTTTGCCCTACAAACCAAATCGCTCAACAGATGATGCTATTTCCACCACTCTTCACTCTGCCCTGAGCCACCTGGACCACCCAGGGAACTACGCTAGGCTGCTCTTTCTGGACTTCAGCTCAGCCTTTAACTACATCATCCCAGACATCCTGACAGAGAAACTGCTTCACCTGGGCCTTTCTTCCACCATCTGCTCATGGATTTAAGACTTTCTGTCAGAACGACCACAATCTGTCAAACTTGGACCCCACCTTTCATCCACCATCACCATCAGCACAGGATCACCACAAGGACGTGTACTGAGCCCACTCCTCTTCACGCTCTACACATCGGACTGCACGCCGACCCACCCCTGCAACACCATGATCAAATTTGCTGATGACACCGCTGTGGTCGGGCTCATCTCAGGGGAAGATGAGACTCTCTACAGGGATGAAGTCAGCAGACTGGAAAAGTGGTGTTCAGGAAACAACCTCCACCTGAACACCACCAAAACCAAAGAAATAATCCTGGACTTCAGAAATTTATATAAATTGGGTCAGCGTGGACAGGGTTCACTCTATCCGCTACCTAGGTGTGCTGATCACAGAGGACCTCTCCTGGACTGCAAACACCACTGCGGCAGTAGGGAAGGCCCAGCAGCGTCTCCACTTTCTGAGAATACTCAGGAGGAACAACCTGGAGAAGAAGCTGCTGGTGACCTTCTACAGAGCCACCATCGAGAGCATCCTCAAGTACTGGATCACAGCCTGGTATGCAGGATGCTCGGCCGCAGAAAGGAAGGCGCTGCATAGGGTGATTAACACGGCCCAGAAAATCACCGGCTCCCTCCTGCCCAGCCTAGAGGACATTGGTAGCTCTCACTACACGAGCAGAGCCAGGCAAATCATCAAGGACTCCCACCATCCCAACCGTGGTTGGGATGGTGGCTCAAACAAATAGACTCAAGAACAGTTTTTTTCCGAGAGCAGTCAACCTCCTAAACAAATGTGAATCCCACAAAAAAATGTAACTCATGCAATATCTGAAGCCAATGTGCAATATTAACAATTCCCATGTACAATATAGTGTAATTTAGAAAAGTTATGTGGCTTTGTACATATGTATATTTTCAGTTAAACACAATTTTATTGTTCTTTAGAAGATTATCTATTTTTATTGTTTAAGCAGCTGGAGATCACTGGAAATTTCGTTGTCACAAGTTTCTTGTGTAACAATGACAATAAAGACTTTCTGATTCTGATTCTGATTTCTGACCTTTGAGCAACATGCTTTGAGCGTCCACCGTGTGGTTGGTGAGTGAGGCCAACCCTACTTTAACAACACTAGTTATCCTGAAAATAAAAAATCAGTCTATAAAGACAAGGGCCATGATTGACTGAGGCACAGCTGATAAGTTCATTGATTTAGTTTTTACTCATGCTAACCATATCTCCCTGCCTACCTGCAAGTCGCAGGTAGCAGTTTATGCCCTATATAAGTCGTCCCCTGGGTTAAGGCCGGAGCCAGTTCCTCACCCAAGAGTCACAAAGAAACATGGCCACAAAGAAACAATTAGACTCTTTGCCATTGACTCACCCCGCTGTGCTGTGGTTTTGGGTCTTCCCTGGCTGGAGATACATGACCCCACCCCTATGTTTTCATCACCTGGGTATACCACAAGCTCACATTCAACTCTGCTTTCTGTCGACGGACCAAACGTCCTCCTGCACCAGCAGATACTCTCAACCAGGATTGCTGTGGTCAAACTGGTCTTGGGGCAAGAGTCATTGCCTTTTCAAAATTGGGATCTGCAGGAAGCATTTAACAAACAGCATGCCACACAGCTTCCTCCTCATCTGTTCCATGACTGTGCCATCGACCTGCTGCCTGGTAACACTTAAGGAAAGGGTATTCCCTTTGTCGCAGCCGGAGACAGAAACCACGCAGGCCTACATTCAGGAGGATGAAGAAGTGGTTCATTCGGCCCACCACATTGTCTGCCTCTTTAGGATTTTTGTTTGTTAAGGAGGACAGCGGTCTCCGGCCCCGCACTGACTTTGGTAACCTTAATGGGGTTGCAGTGAAATACCAATATCCACTGCCATTCATCCCCTCGGCTCTGGAACAACTGGGCAAGGGCAATGGCAGGACACAGCGCCGAGAGGTCTCTCACTTCTGGAACTACATGCAGGAGGGGGCTCTGTTAGGAGTCAAGTCTGTTTCCCTCTCTGACCACAAGAAAATCTGTACAAGTAATATTTACAACACAGTAATCTTTATTAGCAAATAACAGTAGCAACTAACTATCTAACTAACTAACTGCATAGGTGTTGTAGAATGGGTATGTGTGTGCGTCAGCGCACTGCGTGTCTAAGAGGAAGGAGCAGGAGCAAAAGTGAGTGAGAGCGCTCTTGCGCTGATCGAGCTCTCCCCTCCCTCCGCTGCACGTGCTTTCTTCCACACGTGGCATGCTGTTTCAGCACATACACAGCCTCATTCTACAACACGTTTCAATGTGGGCAAATGCGGCTTATAGACAGGTGTGGCTTATGTATGTACAAAATGTTTTATGCTTTAAACATGTAATGGGTGCGGCTTATAATCAGGTGCGCTCTATAGTCCGGAAATTACAGTATATTTAATCTGGCAACCAGCTCTGCTCAGTGCAAAGTCTTGTTTGTGCCCTTGCCAGCAGTCTGAGCAGTTTACTCTTTAGTATCTTTCATGTGTTTTGACCTTTGCCTGATCGACTAAGTTTTGCCTCGCCCTTGTCCAGTTTGTCCTGCTTGCCTTGTCTGTGTTTACTAATAAACTCTGTTGCATTTGGATCCCAACACCTCCACCTCTTTTGAAGCTCCAAAAATATTTCAAAGTCTACTAATGAAGCAGAAAAAAAGGATGTTTTAAAAAATTATTTTAAAATGGCCACAGGACCTATGGCTTAGCCACCATTTTGTGGCAAACCCGGAAATTTTGTATACATTTTGCAATAAGGGAAAATAAACTTTTGTTCACGTGATTCTTATGATATTTTACACACACACCACAGGGTAAAGTCTACAACCACAACCCCAGTTTCAGGAAGAGGCTGAAATATTGAATAAAATAAACAAAAACACATTGAACACTAGTTACAAATTCAAAATACTTGGGATTTCAATCTATCGCCTCCCAACTCCTCAAGCATCACTGGCAAGTTACTTTGGAAAAAATATTGAATTGGGAATTGTTCATTTTAAACGGCGTTAGCATAGCAAGCTCGGAAAAGTGGCGTTGCCTTGTTGTGCGCACATTTTCTTTACCAGGATATTATGTAGATTTAATGTAGATTTATGTAGATTTAAATCCATGGCTCCAGCTGAAGGAAATTATATAAAGTCAAAGTACCATTAGCTGTCAAACACCTAAGTGTGTGATATTTGTTCTCCGTATTTGACCCATCCCCTGGGGGAGCGGTGAGCGGCAGACACAGCCGCGCTCAGGAACCATTTGGTGGATTAACACCCCAATCCAACCCCTTAATGCTGAGTGTCAAGCAGGGAGGCATTGGGTCCCATTTTTAGAGTCTTTGGCCAAACTTGGCCTGGATTTGAACTCACGACCTACCGGTCACAGGGCGGGCACTCTTCCAAAAGGCCACTGAGCTGGTTATCATACAATATGAACAAATCAGGAATTGGGGCGTGGTTAACAAAAAACTTTAGTTCCCAAGCAAATGCTGAAGTTTTCTTTTGCTGATTCTTCAAAAAAATTACGTAGACCTGTTCTTCACCCCCAAGTAACCAAAACATAGAATTGTTTTTAGTCTGTATTTTATCATGCTTATTTTTTTTTAACAGTAAAGGATTGTCAACATTATCAAAAAAGTCCTGTTTCCCAACATAATAAAATGGTTATACTATCATTCAAAACCTGTGATCTTCTTTGTAAATTTAAAATATAAAGGACATCAAATGTGTAAAACCTCAATGATAAGAACAAGTACTGTAATCCAAAAATAAGAATCATGGTCAATATACTGAAATGTATTTTTAAATTATACTTCAAAACCATTTAATGTTATCTCCCTGTTTAATAAAATGAGGATTTAAAGACCAAAAGGTCTTCGCTAATTTTAATATTTAAATGCTCGGAAAGCCTTTCAACTATTTTGGAACGATGAATTTAGCATTTTTAAGTAAATGACAGGAGACTGTTTTGGTCTGATAACCAGCTGGAGGCCACTTCTGACACAGAAGCTGGGTTGAAAGCAAGGCTCAATACCTGTCAAAGCAAAGACGCAGCTGTGTGAAAAACAACAAACCCAGAAAACTGTTGAAAAATCCACTCAAAAAATTGGTTAAAATATAGTTGCAACAGGAAACATTTGAGGTGTGACTTTAAATTCATTAAACATCCATCACTGGTTTTCTTGTCACAGATCGTGTGGCAATACTGTCACAAGTTGATTCTTTCATATTCCAGCTCATGTATATTGACATTATGAACTAAAAATCATGTTCAAATATATATTTTTTTAATTTTCTGTTTATTTAATATGAATCTCATCTGTCACTTGCTGACATCTTAGAATCAGGATTTCCTACTTCAGAAACCCCATTCCATATTTCCCTTTTAGCATAAATTAGCATCTCACACCTAAGAGCCACTTTCTTTTAGTTGAGCTTCCTGTTTTCTAATTAACTATTCAGTCTTCTTCATTCTTAATTGCTGGCATGTCAAAGACAAAACGAGTGCCGCACAGAGACCATAAATTCTCTTATACTGGCTCACCAGACTGCTACCTCTATTTAACCAGTATTGTTCTCTCTGAATTATTCTTGAAATATATTCTACAAGACGTGTGTTACCTAATGTAAAACACTGTGTGAGCTGATTGCTGAACAGTGGGGCTGCAATCAGCCGTTTTCAGCCCACCTTACGGTGCAGGAGCAGCTGGAGCAGCAAAAACATCCCCAGGATGTTCTTTGTGAGCTCCAGCCGAGCATTGATAAACTGTCTTCTGTGATCCAGCCCTTCTATCTCCCCTCTAAGGAATTTTTTTTTGTTTTTGCTGAAAATCTCTAGTCACTTGAGCGAGACAAAGTTCAATATGCAGTTGGAACAGAAATATTGTAGAATTGTGTTGAAATTAAAAATGTTTCTCTTTCACTTGCATTAAAACATTTAATTTGTAATCTCTTTTTACTAAAATGATATTCTTAGAAGGAAAAAAAATGGCAGTTTATCTTGCCCATGACTTTTTAATATGCTTTGTAATTTTGTTTGTTTACGCTACTTTATTTTTCTCAGCTTGCAAAATACATGAAATGTTACATTTCTATTAATAGGTAGGGCATTTTTTCATATTCAATCAATCAATAAAATTTTTCCAAAATAATAAAACATGAAATTCAACTGTGTTCATATGTTGCAGGTTATAACTTCCTAAGAGGCTGGGTAGTTGTTTCTGTGTACTTTTATAATATTGGATTTGTTTTATCTCCGCTTTTCCAGATGCTCAATGCGCTCAAAATGTGTCCATTATCCATTCACTCCTCATTCACAGGTGTGGCTACCAGTTCCCACCCTCTGGCCATCACCGGGACTTTCATGCACTGTCACACACCAGTGGAGCCACACTGGAGGTAAGGAGGGTGAAGTGTCTTGCCTGGGGGGGAGCCGCTGAACTGCCAATCCTTCGATCGTTGGACGACCTGCTCAACCGCCTGCGTCACTGCCGCTCTTATGATAACTATACGAGACTATACGAGAACTGGGCCGAGTAAGTGTGATATCACTCATAGAAGATGTCTTACTTCTGGCTCCAAACTAAATGAAGTCAATTTTGTTTCCATTTTTCTGTGATTCAGATGCCGCCATGTTGAAACCAAAAAACATTAGTAAGCAGCGATTTGTCCGAGTTGGTCTGAGTCAAAATTTCTCAACAATCAGGAGTGAGCTTATTGGAATGTCACAACTTGAAAGTGGGCTCGGGATAATCTTTCAATCAAATGTTTCGAACTTTCGACGTGAGACCACATACTTTTATTGAGGCATCTGATTGGCCACCTTATAACTTGCACTACACAAGAAATTTAATTAAAAATGTGTATTAGCAAGAACATTTTAAAAACAAAAAGTATCAGAGCAAGAACAGTTATTCTGACAAATAAAGTTGGGCAAAAACGGATTTAGTCAGCCATCACGTGTGGAAGATGAGAGAGGCCTGTAATTTTCATCATAGGTATACTCAACTCTAGCCGCGGTTACATGGGCAGAATATCTTGATCGGATCAATGGTCGGGTTAAAATTCACCCGTGCACATGGGCACAGAAAACCTTTTTCCGATTAGAACAAACGTTCCCATGGCTCACGCTTTCGTTCGGAATGAATCATCTGGGCATGCGCAGTAGTGTAAAATCACCCGGATCCGGAACTAGGTCCGGTTGTCAACAAACCGCATGTGCTGCAGCTCCGTAATATAAGAGGACCTTCCAAACGTGTTTTATTAATGTCATGAATATCATGAAGCGCCTGTTCGCTCATCGTTATATTTAATCCGTGTGATCAGTGCTGTTTTGTGAATGAAACAGCTGGAAGAAGGCTTAGTACAGGCTAACACGGGCTAACAACATTAGCCTGATGGACACTAAATCCAGGACCGTGCGAGAAACGCAGCGATCTGCATATTAGCTGCACATAAATGCATGGAAATAACATCAGCCTTTATTTTGTCGGGACACAACTGGAAACACAAATCCACGTGACACCACGCGACATTTATTTCTGCTCTGAAAAGTTCACACAGACCGCCCCAAAGCCACTCTGTGAGCTAGCGGCCAAAGCTCTGTTCGAACACGGTTCCTCCTGAGTCCTGCAGCCGCTAACCCAGAGTGGCGCGGCTGCTTGCAGTCTGGATTCTCCCACACATAACAAAACAACAAAACGCACACGTAAAAAAGCACCCCCCCAACACAAAATTATTAATCCAGCTGCTCTGCCCACTCGGGTGCCAGTGGACTGAATGAGCGTCGGGGGGCACGAAGCGCTCCTTCTTTGCATCTCCTTCGTGAGGGGTGAAAGAAAGGGGAGAGCCAGCGGGGCGAGAGCGGAGCGGCGCTTTTCACGGGGCGTCCGCAGAGCCAAACACCGTCTATGCGTGACGTAACCCAGAGCAGTAGTGACACACGATCGGAATGACCGTTTACATGCTCCACGATCGGATAAACGATCGGTATAACCCACCTATCTCGATCGGAAAGAAATTCTGATCCGAATGAGTCTGATCGGGGCAGAGTATTCCGAACGGCGCGTTTACATGACGCATTTTCTTTCCGATCAGGCGTTCTTTCCGATTACTTTTGCCCATGTAAACGCGGCTTATGAGAGACAAAATAAGGGGCAAAAGAAAATCTAGAAAATCACATTGTCCGGTTTTTAAAGAATTTATTCAAAAATTATGGTGGAAAATAAGTATTTGGTCAATAACAAAAGTTCAACTAAATGCTTTGTTATATACTGTACCTTTTTTTGGAAATGACAGCAATCAAATGTTTTCTGTAACAAGGCTTTTACAAACTTTTCCTGGTATTTTGGTTCATTCCTCTATGCAGATCTCCTCTAGAGCAGGGGCTGTCGCTGGGCAACACAGACTTTCGACTCCTTCCAAATATTTTCTGTTGGGTTGAGATATGGAGACTGGCTATGCCACTCCAGGACTTATAAATGCTTCTTACGAAGCCACTACTTCATTACCCGGGCAGTGTGTTTGGGATTTTTGTCATGCTGAAAGACAGCCATGTTTCATCTTCAATACCCTTGATGATAAAATGAGGTTTTCACTCAAAATCAACGATACGTGGTCCCATTCATTGTTTCCCTTACACCAATACGTCGTGCTGGTCCCTTTGCTGAAAAACACCCTGAAAGCATGACATAAGACACAATGGAGTTTGGAGTGTGACTGTTTGAGGTTGTGGGCAGGTGTCTTTTATATTGATAACAAGTTCAAACAGGTGCTATTAATACAGGTAACGAGTGGAGAGAAAATCCTCTTACAGAAGAAGCTACAGATCTGTGAGAGCCAAAATTTTGCTTGTTTGTAAATGACCATATTATCATCCACCGTAAAAAAAAAAAAAAAATTCTTTGAATTTCAAACAATGTAATTTTCTGGATTTTTTTCTCATTTGTCTCATATAGTTGAGGTATACCTATGATGAAAATCACAGGCCTCTCTCATATTTTTATGTGGGAGATCTTGCATAATTGGTGGCTAACTAAATACTTTTTGCTCCACCTTATATTGACTGAGTAACAGTTTTCTAAGTGTAAGTTCTTTTATTACAGTTTGGCTGGGGATGTGGCTTATACCCAAGTGGGACTTACGTGTGGATATATGTGAATTATGCAAAAGTGAAACAATGGATTAAGAATTTAACAGATTTAGGGATTTAAAGTGATATAAAGAGTTTAGTTGACCTGCATGTTCTTTATGCCGTGATTATCTGATTATCGTTCATATGTTGCGCTAATGTACTAGATTCCTCCTGTTTCATGAAGCTAAATATATTTACAGTGGTGAAGCGCACAGATATATATATTGTTATCTATTCAATTCGATTTTCCTTGATTTGCCAAATGTGATCCTTATATATATATTTTTTTTCTTTTTTATGCATGTTTTGGCGTCTGTGACTTATACACTAGTGATTTATAGTCTAAAAAATATGGTAAAATAAGTCTTTGGGATTTTGGCTTCCTGGAACCTGCAGCGGGTATTTCCTTTTCGAAAAGCGAGGGGGGAGGAGTCACTCAGACTAGTTCTCTTATACAGTCGATGCCAGAAACGTTCTTCAAAAGTCACCAATACAAGGTTTTGAAGAGAACATGAGTACTTCGACACTCAGCCTTTAGAAAGGCAATCACATCACTAAGCACATCTTCACTGAGCAGATCTTTGTCAAATTAGTTCCAGCTCTGCAGCTGTTCCTGCTGCTGAGATGTTTAAAGCTCACAGTCACCAGCTGAGGCACCAGCTGCGATGAGGTAAATTGACATACAGACAGGAAACAGGACTGACATTAATGCTCACAGACACACAAAATGGCAGTAAAATGAAAGAGAAGAAAAAAACAGACGTTTTTATTTCTCTCTTCTATCATCATCCCATTCTTAATGGAAATGAGGGATCACATGCAGACTTCCAAAACATAGGTTTGACACAATGTCATATTTGGTGAACACACTTTCTTTTGGGGGTTTCTCCTACTCGTCCTGATGAAAAGGCAGAGTAAAAGTGTAAGGCTCTCATGCTGAGGTATCGCACTCTTTCTAATGTCAGAAAGAATCCCAGAATTTGCCTTAAACAAACAGAGTATGGAGAACCACCCTGTGGCTTAAGAATGTCTGTCACCAATCTTTACTCACCAAAAACCCCTCTGAAGCATTTCTGATGCTTTGTAAAACATTTATTAACACTAGAACGCCCAGGATTTTTCACTCCCCCTGCAGCGTCCAGAGCACAGCCAAATGGCTGGGTGGCTCGAAATGACTAATTCAACAGCTTTCAATTAGCCACCTTTCATTTGTAAATGCAGCACCAACGACCTGATCATCTGGATGAAGACATGTCCTAGCTAACCACATTCTTTACTCAGATCAGGGTGGGGGAGGTTTTTCTGCTTCAAAAGAGCCTCCAAGCTCTGACAAACTTTGACTCCCAGTTTGTCAACTGAAAAACCAAGATGCCTTAATTTTACTACCCTGAGCAGACATTGAAAATGATCCTGGAGCAAGTCAACCCATTTGACTCTGAGAGAGAAGAGATAGTCCTTTAGCTGGACTCAGACTGATATTTCTTTTGATAAGATTTCATGAACATCTTGTTCTCATTTGCTGATTCTAGCAGTTGTATATCCATTTATTTTCTGTGCCTGCTCATCCTGGTCAGGATCACAGGGGTCTGCTGGAGCACATCCCAGCTAGTCACAAGCAACTGGGGAGGGGTACACCCTGGATGGGTTACCAATCCATTGCAGGGCCACATAGATAAATAACCAGGCACACTCACATACACACCTATGAGAAATTTAGTCATTTAATTTAACCACATGTTTCTTGGATTGGGAAGGCAAAGGAGGCCTATTTGACATGTTTTGGAATTTATAGTTTCAACTACAATTCAACACAAAAAATTAAAATAAACAAGTGAAACAACATATATCTTTACATTGCTGAAGGTTTTCATTGCTTAGATCTCAGAAATCAGATCACAGTTGAGGAGATTTCATTTCCATCAGAAAAGAGAGGACGACAGAGAGGAGACACACTGTGCCAACAGAAAAAGCAAAATATGCCACGATGTGGCATTCAGAAAAGGTTGGGAGGCCTCTCCATCACAGCACAATTGAATGTTACACTGCTGAGGAAGAGCCTACTGCTTTGGTCAGAAGTACGGCGTCGACTCGCTTACGGAGTTTCCTGTGTTTCCTCACTCTGAACATGCTTCAGACTATTCAGGACTGTGTTGTTCAGCATGAACGTCAGACAGAAGATGACAGCTGGTTCATGGCCCTCCCTGAACTAATGGGGTTCATTGCCATCCTCCTTGTGAGGGGGGGATAAAACTTCCATCCATGCAAAACGCAGGATGCAAGATCGTTGGCAAAAATGGGAAATCCACTGATCTAAAAAAACTATGGTCAGAAACCACTTCAAAGAAATCATGCAGCATTTACTCTTTGATGTCAATGGATGTCATGGAACAAGTTGGGACTGACAGGTTTCCTGCAATCTCCAATGTTTGTGGGTTTGTTGTTGCCAACTGCATCAAACTTTCAACCCAGGCAAAATTCACTGGGAGCTTCCAGAATCAGTAAAAAACCTTGCACAGGTACATGCGGGTGCTGAGAAGGCGAAAAAGGAATACCGTGTTTGGTGACAAGCTCCCATACCTGGCAAAGGGAAACGGGTAATATGCCAGGTCAGTCAGTACAAGAACAATAATGCCAGAGTGCGCTTTGTTGATTGCTACAAGTATACCATGTGGCAAAAGCAGAAAGGAGATTTTGGGGCAGTACCAAGTACGTGCAGACAAGTAGTGGGTTGAAGATATGACTTTGACCACATGATTTTTTTTGCTTGAACATTTCAGTATTATGTCGGTAAAGAAGTGTCTCTTGTGGATGAACGATAAATCTCAAAAAGCCAAAAAGAAAAAACAAACTGTGGTGACCTCTTACTAGAAGTGACAGAGGTGAGGGGAAATAGTGAAAACTTGCGCAGCCACTAGGCTTCTCCTTTTTGCATGCCAAAAGAACAACCTAATGGCTGTGCTGTTCATGTGCAAACTATGTTGAAGGCTGCTCTTTGGGCATGTAAATTTTAACTAATCCAGCCACTTGGCTGTCCCTTGGACATTGTAGGTAGAAAAGCCAAATGGCTGCCCTACGGGCGTTCTAGTGTTAAAGAACACTGGAATATTGCTCAACATGAAGAGTTTTTTTTTTAATTCAGAGCAATTGACTGTAGTGTACTTAATAATGTACATCAGGAATGTCATTCTGTGCCTTAAAACCAGGAACCCGTGCTTTCTCCTTCATCTGTGGAGTACGAGAAGGCATCTTCCTCCAGAATAGACCGGTTTCATCCATCATTCATTCATCCGGATGATAATTATACTCGCATTTATCTTCCTCAGCGTATCAGGAAATGTTCCTGCTGGTTGTGAGTCAGTTGATGCCATTTCTCCATGCAGGGGCACCATCTTAGGTTGTAGCGACTCAGGAACCGGTGGAAGCAGCACTTGCTCGCTGTTAAATATTCTTTAGCAGCCGTCAAGGAAGCTGACAGGCCGGCGATCTCTTCATCTCCACTCCTCTCCTCAGAAAATCCTACAGCACCTTCCTCGGACACAATATCTCATACAAGTGTCTTAATTTGTCTGAGCTTTTGTGATAAACTGGAGGAGTCACGTGACTGAAAAAAAAATCAGGGAATACATGAAACCGTGAATACTGAAGCGTGAATAAGTGGGTGAACACTGTATATGTATTTATACTATATATATGTATTTAAGAACGAATTGTTTATGAAATATGTTATTTTAGGGAGTTTGTTTAAGACGACTCGATCTCTGAGGCACAGGCTTTCGCTCCTTGTGGGTGCTGCCCATTTCATTAGGTCAACCTAGAGCCGGCCTCAGCATGGTGTCCGTGTTTCGCCCATGAAAAAAAAGAACACCTGAACTCTTGCACAGATGGATGTCAATCCTGTGCATATACATTGAAAGCATTTTTGCTGATCACCACCAGCTCCACAGAGAAAGTGTGTGTGTGTGTGTGTGTGTGTGTGTGTGTGTGTGTGTGTGTGTGTGTGTGTGTGTGTGTGTGTGTGTGTGTGTGTGTGTGTGTGTGTAGCCAATGACCTGTGTGTGTGTGTGTGTGTGTGTGTGTGTGTGTGTGTGTGTGTGTGTGTGTGTGTGTGTGTGTGTGCTGGCCTGGGGGTGGTGCTGACAGCACAGAGGAAGGGCCTGTTCCCCACTTTGTGATGTCACAATGTGAGGACCCTCTCATTTTTCGTGGATTGGGAGGGGCTGGTGCTATAAGAGCAGGGTTTTAGAGAAATACTGAGAGATAGATGAATGAAGCAAAATACCGCTTTCGGGATGTTTTGTGTGAGAATTTAAAGGGCCCATATCACTTTTTTTTATGGGCCTATATGATCCTTTTCTTAAGCCTTTCAGACTAAACTATATCCAAATATATGATACTATATTACTCTGGCACACCGAAGAATTCTTTTCAGGAAATATTAGTTATTATCGAGAGAAGTAAGACGACTTGATCTCTGAGGTTTTCGTTGGTGCTCAGATGGTGGGTTTTAGAGGAATGCTCAGAGATGGATAGATCAAATGGATCAAAATACCACTTTGGGGTTGTTTTTTTGAGGATTGTTTATTATAATATTATTGAAAGCTCAAAAGTTGATTCTGCATTATATAGGCCCTTTAAATACAAGAAAAAACGGTCACTAAAACTTGTATTTTCTAAATATAGTGATAAGCCTAAATCCACAGTCTGATCAACTTCATTAGCATCCTAGTAACACTAGACAGCCAGTTGCTAAATTATTATTGGTACGTAGAAGCAACTGTCGCAATAAATCCTAATTTGGAGTATAGACCCCTGGTTTTTGTCTATTAAATGAAGTTAAAGGCTCTTCCTTGTTTCATCACTGGCTCTGTTCTGTGAAAAGAAACTATCAAAAACCTTTCTTTTTAGCTTTGCTGGCTTGGGGGTTTCAACTCAACAGTCAGTGCAGCCACTTTAAGAAAGTAGTGGATGCATTTTCAACATGTGATTCGGCGACATGCTTCAACAATGAGTCGAATGTGGTGGAGAGAATCCAGTACTTTCCAAAATAAAAATTCTCTTCAGAATCAGATTAAAAAAAAAATGGAAAAAATGTAGGTTGTGTTGTTTATTTCAGTGTGGCCTGGTACCGACTGTCCCAATCCTAATTCCCATTCATTTTTAATGGAAATAGTGAATTACAAATCAATAGAGCTCTCAATATTTCATGGGCTTCATAAAGCACACAGTTGGGGATAGAATGATCTCCTGGGTGTCAGGAATTACCCCAACTGCCCACTTTATTAGGCACGCCTCTTTAAGTCTTCACTGATATTGTCCAATCATGCAAACACACAGTAGCACAGGGCACGGTAGATCCGGATAAGCATATTAAGTTCAGATAAAGTGATTTAAAGTGAGAAATTTAATGAGGAAGCACATGATTGGATGATCTAAGTATTCCAGAAATACTCGATCCAGTGAGATCTGAAGTAAACACCAGAAATGTTAAAATCAGGTAATCCACAGCAATAGAAAAGGCCGTGCTGGATCCTACTTCAGACACCTAAAAGTGTTAAGCACACCTAATAGTGTTAAGCAAGCTGCAGTCATAGAGGATCAAGTAAGATTGTTTAAGTCCCACTCTGATGAAAATTGCTCTTTTTTTGGTTTGTGTGTTTTTAGCATACCCCTGTGGAATTTTTCTCCTGATAGAAGACATTGAGTATATATTGCAGAAAATTGCAGTTCTGAGTATCTCTCTATTTAAATTGTTGTGAACAGGAGCAGAATGTTTAAAACAAGGGTTTATTTGTGATGTAAAAAATACAGTCCTTGCTCTGCTCCATAACAGTAATGGGAAGGGTGGACACCACCCCACACTCAGATTTTTAATTTCTAATGAACTACTGCTGGAAGATTGGAAAGAATTGTCCGATCCATGAAATATTCCTTTTAGTGACAGCACTTAGAGATTTTCCCCCAGATGCTATCAACAGCAATGCAGAATTGGATCCCAAAAACTTTGTTGGTTTTGACGATTTTCCTGAAAACAGAAAATACAGGGTTCCTTCTTTGCGATATGCTGATAAGAAATGTTAAATGAACGAACAGTTAAAAAGAGGTATGTAAGTTAGGTGCTGGTGAGTAAATTCCAGTGAGTCACAAGAGTTTAGTTGCCATAACAACACCCGCTGGCCTGACATTAAGGGGAAAAAAAACAACCAGCTCCATCTCTGCTTCTTGAATGACTGAGTTACATTTGCACACAGAGGACGTAACACTGACAGACACACAGTTTGGCTCAGAACTGGATTTAGATTGACAAAAAAAGCCATTGCATTTGAAGTTAGATCTGTATTAGATCTGTATTCGATGATTGATGAGATCCAAGATGGCTGCTGCTGTGGCTGTGTCTCCTGTCACTGCCGTGACCCCATCAACAGACGCAAACATACTGATCACTAACCACAAAAAGGACATCCAGAAAATTTCTGATGAGTTGAGTTCAAAGAATGACATGTTGACCTCTTTGCTGGATCTGGCACATCAACAGTCCATGCATAATGCCTCGCTGAAAGCGGCGTAGGAGGACACCATTCACTGGGACCCTGACATCTCACTGCGGCCTTCCTCGAGCTCCACACCCAAACTGCTTTAGTCCGAGGTGGTGTGCCGCAGGAGAAAAGCCTCAGACCGTGATCACCTGGTTCTCTCCAACCGTTTTGATGTTCTGTCAGGTCCAACATCTGACGACGTCCCTGCAGCAGTTCCTCCACTCAGCGGGTAAAACTATCGCCCTGTTGCTGCTCCTCAAACTGAGAGTGACAGTGGCCCAGCGTCATGTGGCTCATCATCCGCCAAACGCCGTCCGCTCCTGAGAGACGCAGTGAGTAGACGCCCCGACAACCGCCGCCGCCCGAACGTAACCCACGTCCTTGTGGGATCAAATAATGCAAGGTTTCCATCTGCAGTCACCACAGGGGCGTCAAGTTCCATCTCCTCTTCTTGGCAGTTCGCCCCCCTCATCGGCCGCGGAAAAGGTTTAATGCCAACTCCCGCTTGTCCTCCTGCTGCGACGGGCCCGCTCACTTCAGCGGCCAGAACTGGCAGCCACAGGGATCTCCCTGGCTCCTTCTTCGTGGGAACCTCAATGGTCAGGCATGTTCGCGTTAATAAGAGCCGCACTTCCTGTCACCCAGGGGCACTCGTCCGTGACATTGCCAAATCTGCCCACCAGCTTGCCCATCACAACCCCCCCCCCCGTTCACACCATTATAGTCCATGTAGGAGTGAATGCCCTTAAGCTTCAGCAATCTGAGACCCTCAAGAAGGACTTCATCACCCTCATTCACTCCATCAAGCAGCTGGTCCGCTTTCATCTCCCCGCTTTGGAGACATTGAATTCAGCCATCTGCACCTACTTTACATCTGGTTAAAAGGACACTGCGTTTCTAATAATATTACATATGTTGATAATTTCACCACCTTCTTCAATAGACCAACTCTCTTTAAACCAGACGGCATCCATCCAAACCAAACAGGATCTCAACTTCTGTCCATGAACATTGAACTCACACTCCACTCTGGTACTGCTCACTGACTGACTGGACCACCACCAGAATCCACTTCAGTTAAAAACACATCTATCACACAACACATCCCAGTTCACATAACAAGCAGATCTCACAAACACCTACACCTCAGACTCACCAGCTCCACAGTCAGACATCTCCATCACATTCACACATCACAGGACAAAAAAGGTTTAATCAATCCATCTGAACTCACACACGGCCTTTAAGTTTGCCGCTTTAAACATTGCTCTCTTTCAAATAAATGTTTTCTAAAATGAGCTCATTCACAATAAAACAACATAGATTGCCTTTTTTTAACTGAGACCTGGCTTGGTACTGATGCTCCTGTTGTTCTCACTGAGGCTTCCCCACTAAATTATAACTTTTTATTTTCTACTAGGGGAGATAAAAAAGGCGGTGGCACTGCATTGATTGCTTGTAACTCATTTGCAACAAAAACAATAACGCTAAATAGCTACTCCTCATTTGAGCATCATGCATTTTCTTTTAACAGCCCGCCTATTTTATGTGTTACAGTTTACAGGCCACCAAAGCCTCCCTCCTGTTTTATCCAAGAATTTTTTGATTTTTTTTAATCATTTATACACTGTAAATATGGTAGAGTTCTAATAACTGGTGATTATAACCAACATGTGGATAAAGATAGTGATGCACATGTAAATGGGTTTCTTAACCTTTTGCATTGCATTGATTTTACACAGCATGTCACACAGCCTACCCACAGCAGGGGGTGCACTCTAGACTTGGTCATTACCCATGGTCTGTCCTGCAGTGTGTCCTCTGTTGTTGACATGGCTGTGTCAGATCACTATTGTATATTTTTTAATATCACCAGTTTTACTCGACCGGAAGCGAGAACTGTCAGGAAACGTTACATTACTCCTGACGTGGCTGCACATTTTATTAATATTTTTCATCAAATTCCCGCTTGGATTGGACCTGCATCATGTGATTTTATGGTTGAACATTTTCATAACAAACTGTAGTCAGCCATTGATGCTGTAGCTCCAATTAAAACCAAAACAGTGGAAACTAAAGCTACAGCCCCCTGGAGAAATGAATCGATCAGAGCTGTGAAACGCGAATGCAGGAGAGGAGGTGGAGATAAACAAAATTGACCGTACATCACGAATCTTTCAAAGAAAAGCAAATGATGTACAACCATGCAATAAAAAAAGCTAAAAACCCTCCATTTCTCAAACTTAAACTCACAAAACAAAAACAACCCCAAATTTCTCTTCAAAACAATAGACATTCTAACTAAAAGAGATTCTCAGAGGTCCTCCATAGCACCATACGATGTTACATGTGAGAGTTTTGCAGACCACTTCAGGAGTAAAATCAATGCTATTAGATTTAGTCTTTTAACTCAAAAATGTGTTAATTTTAATCAATCTATAGCATTGTATTCATCGTAGGAAACACTGGAAAGTTTTGTCCTGGTTGACGCCATGGCACTTGGCCGAGTTCTTCCCCATTTAAAGCCAACTACCTGCCTTTTAGACCCTAAGCTACGTTCACACCACACTCACCTTGTTGAAACATTTCTCATCCAACAGCTGCTGTAAAATTTAGGTTAATTTTTAAGACTGAAATGAGTAATTCCTTCTCACATAGCAGGGTTTTTCTTAAACAAAAGAAAGACCCAAATAGACTGAGATCCGACTAACTTTCTTTTTTTTGCTTTTTTAATTGTCATGATGACAAATATGTTTTTTAGGTTGAGTGATTTGTTACTGTGATTTGCACTTCAGGGAAACGTACATTAGGATCCCATGGCATCCTTAAAAATATGAAAGAGAACAGTTACCATACATGCACCAAATTATCCTATTGAAACAAAATGCATGAAAAAAAGGATATAATGAATTAATATCATATACAAATGTAAACCTAAAACTCTTTAGACTTTCTTCTCTCCTTTTTAAAGCCCTTGTCGCTTATTCACATGTGGACACTTTAGAATGATTTTTGCAGCACCTGCATCTGATACTGCCTTCACTGGTGCCTCTGAAAGAGCTGCAAAAAGATCAGCTTTCACATTTTTCAACAACACCCCCAAGTCTTTCAGAGAACAACGTCTTTCAGAGCCATAGAAATGTAAATGTGTTTACAAATACAAAATACAGCCATTGAAATCTCAATCTTTTACCTTATCTGTTTAGTCAAATAGTCCCAGTAGAGATTGAGGCCATATTTGTTGAGCCTGTGGTTCAGTGTGAAAAGACCCATGAGATCTCAAGGTTTTGACAAAAAAGGCAGACAGAAGCATTCCTAACAGGTCACTACAACAGATTTTAAAATGCATGTGAGGATTTGCGTTGACTGTAACAGCAACAGCCACCCAAGAGTAGATTGTCATGCCCAAGATGGAGACATTAGATAAACACAGTCCAGAGTCTGTGCTCACGCAAATGGAACACTCACTTGAATTTTTGACTATTTCAAGAGCGGAGAAGCACATTTTTAAAGTGTGGCACAAAGAGGGACCTGTGGTGTCCTCTGGATGTTAGAAAAATGTAAGCTGCTGCATTTGCTGAGTTTAATGTAGAAAAGAAATACATGAATGCAGAAGTAAGAGCAAAACGTAGTGAAATTATATCAGAGAGTGAGTGCTTTATATGACTTGATTAAACCTCCTGTTGCATTTCTTTTGTCATATCAAATTTTGCAGCATCATTTGAGATACTTAAAGCAATGCTAATAATTTTAAAAATATCAGTGTCCTATAAATGAATGTGCTTTAACTGTGACCTCTAGAAGGCTGGACATTTGTTCTGGTATCATGCAAAACAAATAAAGTGGGTTTAAAATATTGCCTTCTGTGCAAGTTAGACTTTAAGAATGCAGAAATTTAAGGAAAAATGCAAAAACGGTGGATACAAATAAAATAAGAGCATTGTAGCCTCCATCATCCCATTCTCCCTCCTCAATGTGTAATGATCAATAGTCTGTAGACCATACTCTGGTCAACAGCAAATGGTAATAATGACACCAAAACCAAAAACTGAAAGTTAGAAATATAAAACACCAATTTTGGAAAATGAAACCTCTCCAACACCCATTTTCGTATCCTTAGCTGTTTTTGTATTGTCAATCAGTGGACCCCAACTTCCAGGGGGGGACGGAACAGTACCAATCCATGGGTCACTTGATACCTGGTACTTACGGTAACTGAAATGATTTCTGTTTGGTTATTTTCTAATCCTAAAGGAAGTTTTACTTTGGAAAATAACTGGATTATGTGTACCACATCCGTCCGTGTCTTCCTTACTGACATAAGGACATATGTCACACAGTCGTGCGAGTCAGTTACACAGCTGCTTCGACCGCTAAATTAAAAGCCCAAAGATAACAAAGTCAATAAAAAACAAACATCTCTGGAAAGTTTTTTGTTTAGGAAAAAGGAGTCATTGAGAAAATGGAGGAACAGTCTTCTACTTCAAATTAAAAGAAATCTGCCATTGACATACAAAAACCAGAAGTCTTCCTCTGAATATAGCTTTATTGACAGTTCTTCCCCCGTACATTGATAAAAGAGCAGCAAAACATTTTGGATTCACGTTCAATATTACATTTAGAAATGACCAGTTTTTTGATGGTTGAGTCTCTTTGTTCTGCTTTATTTATCCATCACGCCTTAAAGTCAGTCGCGGTTTAAGCCTCCAGTTATATGTGTAAGGGAAAATCCATTTCACGTATAAATAGTTCCAACAATTTCTCTGGCTGCAAATATTTTACAGAGAATGAAGATTCAATGAAATAAAGTTGATGATTTGTGGAAACTTGTAATTTTGGCACATTTAAGAACTTCCCTATACAGCAATGCTAATTTAGGGAGCGATTTGGAAAGAAACGTAAACACAGAAAATACTCAACAGTTATCATATTTTGTTTTTAATTGAGAGATAATCTTAGCCTGAATTGGGTTCTCAGTGTTATAATGGCATTCTATGAAGAAAATAAAAACTGTAATATTGCATTCAGAGAATTTTTACAAATCAAAAACAACTTCGACAAATCAACAACTTTGTTTCATTGAATCTTAACCATCTGTAAAATTATTATTTTCTAATTAAACTTTCTGCAGTAGCACTAAAATTTTAAAAAATAGATTTTTCAGAAATTAGAGGCCTAAAACAATTAAACTTTTGCCCCTTCCAGAGAAATCCACTAAATTACTGTCTGACATTAAACCAGTCTGTGACCTAAAAAAGATTTCAGACGACTGTTGTAAATAACATGGAGATTTTTCCAATGGTTTCAAAACATTTAAAACATGGGTCAGACACAGTTTTGAACCTTAGACTAAACTGGTTTAGCTGTGCTCAGAAGGCCTTTGCACTACTTTTCATACACCCATGAGGCTGTTTTACTTACCTAAACCCACTGGAGTCAAGTAAAAACTGGAGTACACTGCTCAAGAGGGGCTTTTTCCAATGGTTCAAGCACTGCCTTGAGAACAAGACAGGTCAAGACATTTCCAAGGTGCTGAGAAGCTCGCACCAAATCTTCTAGTTAAATCATATCCTTGCTATATACATCCCATCCCCCTAAGCACTGTGGGAATAAGTTGTATCAACACCACCACAATGTTTGAGTTTGACACTGGTGATGTGTTGGAAACAGGTTGTGGGAACTCCATATTTGGGGTTAAAGACAAAAGCAACCACAAAACAACAGTTGTTTCACAGCCATGCAGGAAATAAAACGTCTTGCTCCTTATTAGGTAACTTGTAAGAGCTCAGTGTCTTTCTCATGGTATGTTCCCATCGGGCTCAGAAATACACGTTTGAACGACCGCTTCCAGTGAAAACTACATGTAAACACACGCATGTTCCCTTTTCATCCTTCTAAATTCAAAACTCTCACCTTCACACCTCGCTACGCAAGTTTGTAAGTCCGTTTTCTGACTTTTTGAACTAAACATTTGTCCGATGAAAGCGCACTGAAAGCTCACTGAAACCGGTTCAGACTTTGACCAATCAGGGACTCACTCAGATTTGGTAGTGAGACATGAGTAGTGCCCTATTCAAAACATGGAAGTACAAAATGTTTGAATGTTAATCATGGATGAGAAAGTAATAATTCCGGTTTCTAACTGGTCAGACTTACCGGTATCAGTGAAGTCAAAACCTCAAATATTTTCTTTTGCATCAAACAGTGTTTCTTGACTTGGTAAATAGTGTAACACTTATATAGGTCTTTTCTACCTTAATTCAAGGCTGAAAGTGCTTTACACTCACAATTACCCACACACACACACATTCAAACACTGATGGCGGATTTGCTGCCCAACACTGGCACAAACCTAAAACAACTAAGAGGAATGTGGGGTTCAGTGTCTTGCCCAAGGACACTTCAACACAAAGTAGCAACCGAACCTGCCACCTTCCGATTAGAGGTCATCTGCTATACCTCTACCACACCCCAAGAAAAAAGTTCCAAGTTCAATATAGGCAATGATTTTAAAACAACATTTTTTATGTACCTCTTTGTATTGCAGTGCATTAGTCCTCGTGTTACTATATAAGCTGTTATATATATATATATATATATATAAGATGTTTTTAATTTTTATTTGAACTTGCTTCATCTGAAATTTGCAGTTTGTGATTACAGCAAACTGTGTCAATTTAGGCACCCATACCAGGATTGACCGTACAGGTGCTGAGGGATTATTGGGTTGTACTGAAGGGTCGTAAAGAGCAGCAGTTTGTATTCTTCAAGTCTTATCAAATTCATGTATCTGAGGAGGCTACATTTCTGACCACATCTCTGTCTGCCCTTGGCTACTTCTGCCTCGATCAAATTTTCACGAGTCTTTCTTGTTGCCAACTAAGTTTACGTCATCAACCAAGCTTCTGTAAATGCTCCTGTCATTCAGACCAGTTCACGTCATAGAAAGTTCCTACTCTGTATATGCAGCATCTCTTCTGTCTATGTCTCTCTGTTTGCCTCTGTTGCTAAATACTATTTGGAACTACAACTTTAATAGACCTCCAACTTCTCACATGGATTACCGTCTGCTACTCGACTTCAAATTCTACAAGCCTCTCTCCTTTCACATCTAAGTTCCATAATGAATCTTTATTAGTCCTTCCCCTAGTGCAGAGTTGTTTTTGGGCTTCCTTAATGTTCAGTCACTTCAAAAATTAGTCTTCTGTTTTGTCTGTCAGAGCTCTGAATTGGTTTGATCTCACGTTGGTCAAAAAAAATTATTTAAAAAAATTAATTAATCCCTTTTAAGTTTAGCTTGACAATGTAGACTTAAAAGATCATGAAGTAATAGATAGTGCTACTGTATGTAGTCTGCTATTTCTATGCATGACAACTCACACAAAAAATGTTATAATAAATTAATTTCAGATATTTTAGGTGAAAAACAGCATGTTAAAAAAATATTATGCACCGTGTCTACATAAAAAAAGTAGAGAAAAAGCTACAAATGCAAAAAAATTCCTCACGTCCAGAAATCCTGCTTAAATCCAGATTTCTAGCTTAACTCCGTGAATGACAGTTAATGTGAACTGATTAAGATGATGATGTTGCAATGACAGGGAATTGTGGCAAATTATAATGTGTTTTCTTTTAATAAGTTTAAACCAATCTTTCGTGTGCAGGGTAAAATTCTAATGGAAAGAACAAGCAGTTTCTTCAACATTTAAAACTTCATGTTTGTTTAGTTGTTGGAATCTTTTTGCTGTGTGTATTTTATTAGGCTCTATAAAAAGCAACCTTGGTTTTCCTTTTTCTTGTCAAGTGTTTGTGCAGTCATTCAAAAGCTATGGTTTGCAAGGCAGTTGGTGCCTTTCCATTGTTAAAAGAGAGGTGATGAATAAGTAACTCCTCAATTCAGCTTCTGTAGCTTCATTTACTGTTTGAATAAACACTCATTTACATAGACTTCATTAGAAGTTGTCGCTTGAATGCGCAATGCAGACGGTGGTGTGAACGTAGCATAAGGCGTTTGTCTTTTAATCTTTGGGGAATTGTTGTTGGAGACAGTGACTTCTTTTTATATCAAGCACATCTAAAGAAATGATGAACGAAATGTTACTTCAGGAGTTAAAATGTTAAAATACACTACAGATATGGTTGTGATGGTAAATCTGTGTTCTCCATCCATCTCTCTTTCTTAAAAGTATATTTCTTTTCAAGATTACAAATTATAAGTCTCAGCCACATCACTGAACGCCTGCTAGTTTTATTCATTTGCAAAATAAAATGATGTTTTTTTAAAGTGTGTCCTTTTTAATCCAATAATCATACAGAAAAGCCTACAGCATTTCTGAAATAAATTGATGTAATTTGTCAAGTCTATGTTGCTCTAACAGTTCTGCAATACCCTATGGCAGTCCCTCTTCCACACTTTCCTCTTTCCTTGTATGCATAATTTTGAAAAAACAGCAAAATGTTGATTTTCTTTCCTAGCTTATTGCCACCAGCCATAGTCTGGTCTTCACAATGGCTGCAAATGAACAGTGGGCCAGCGATAAGATTTGTCCTTCCAGTGCATTGGTATTATTGTTGCAGACAGCAGAGTTAACATTCAAAACCATCTGTCTCCCTTCCCATCCTCCCTCTTTCTGCCGTTGCCTCTTGTATTTGTGCTGAAGGAAGCAGGAAAGAAGAATGAATGGAGTCAGGGAAAGCCACGGAAACATTGGTTAACAAATATCCAGACATGCACAGTGAAAACAAACATGACACTTTAATGCACACAGTAACACATGGAAAAATAAAACAGAAATATAAAACAGAAAAAGCAAAGAAGGGGAGATGTTGTAAGTTTAAGTAAATTTTTTTCTGTTACATTTTGTCAGTACCCATTCTATATTCCCTCGTTTTTACAATACAACTGAAGCAAAAGCATACTTTTTACACACTTACAAAAATGAACAATTGACAAAGTCACAGTTTCAACTGCTGCTGGTTTGTAGATTTAAAAAAAAGCTTCAATCGTGAAACCTAACTAGTAGACCAATGTTGACCATTCGATAAAGAGGCAAAAGATAATGCCCAATGAGGTGACCAGTGTCTGATATATATAGTATTTTGAGACTTAAATACTGTTAAAATACTGATAAATAAACATAGTATTTGAAATATTAGCACATAACATTGTTTAAGTACTGATAATTAAAAAACTACACAGTAAGAGTACACAAGTTTATGCGAGGAGATACTTTAGAATAAACAGATGAGGCGTTTTATTACAAAATCAGAAAGCAGTGACTATCGCATCGATGCTCTGCTGTAAACCGTGCAATCGGGGGAGCATGGCATTTCTAAAGCGCTGCTGGCTCTGTGAGCAGCGCTCCAGAAGCACGTGCTACAGGAAAACACTGCTGCCTTGGTGGGCTCGGATCTATCATGCGGGAACTGCGGAGGTGCGCGGGGCAATCAGGGCCTCAATAAACACTCCAGTGGGCTGGAGGGGTGTTCTGCCGGGGACTTGATGTGCTGTGGGGCAAGTCAGACTTTCTGATTACATACAGAATTTACACCCAGTGTATTTAAACACCCATGTGCAGTGACGTATGTCACTATGAGGAAATATGAGGATGTCCCGTACTTCTCGGTAAGGATTTTGATTCGCTGATGAAAGAAGAAATATGAGCGAAAGTGGCGCAAGTTAAAACTCCAGGTTCATTATGAAATGTATAAGGGGGAGTTGTACGCTTACAACCAGATCTTATGCAGAACAAGGGAAAGGTACTTCTCTGAAATCATTGGAAGTTGCGGCAGCAACTCTCGTGTCCTGTTCACAACAGTAAACAGATTAACTAACCCTCCAACCCAGCTACCAATAGAACTGGTTTGCACACCTAAATGTAATGAGTGTGCTGTATTTTTTAATGACAAGGTTCAGGGCATTAAAAAAGCCATCAACTCCACAACACATATAACTATCGAACGGCCACCTACTCACTCTAAGCTGACTCACTTTGTACCTGTCACTGACCATACTGTCCAAGAGACCATCACCCGTCTGAGCTCGTCTACATGCTGCCTTGATGTGTTACCCACTAGATTTCTAAAGTCTGTCCTGAACAGTGTGTTGCCATCAATAACTCAAATAGTTAACATGTCTCTTCAACCTGGAATATTTCCAGAGGCCTTAAAAACTGCAGTCATTGAAGAAAAGCAGTCTTGATCCCACTGTACTGAATAATTACAGACCTATCTCTAATCTGCCATTTTTAGGAAAAGTCCTTGAAAAAGTTGTCTACCAACAGCTCACTGATTTTGTCTTATTAAATAATTCATTTGATGTTTTACAGTCAGGTTTTAGACCCCATCATAGCACAGAAACTGCTCTTATCAAGGTAACCAACGACATCCGCCTGAACACTGATGATGGCAAAGTCTCTGTCTTAATCCTGCTAGACCTGAGTGCTGCCTTTGATACTGTTGATCATGGGATCCTTTTGCACAGACTCCAAGACTGGGTTGGCATCTCTGGATCTGTCCTAAGTTGGCTCAAGTCTTATCTAGAAGACAGGAAATATTTTGTTGAAATTGGGAGTTGTGTCTCAGACTACATGGTCTTGACTTGTGGTGTGCCCCAGGGATCGATCCTGGGACCCCTTTTGTTTAACCTCTACATGCTGCCACTAGGGCAGTTAATACGCAGTAATAACATATCTTATCACAACTATGCAGATGATACTCAGATCTATGTGTCACTGACAGCAGGTGAATATGGGCCGGTGGCCAACCAACTTTCTCCAGCTAAACTCAAACAAGACCGAAGTTATTATTTTTGGCCCACAGAAAAAAAGAGAGTCAGCAGCTACCTTCATTCTCTGTCTCTTAAACCCTCAAATCAAGTCAGAAATCTATGGGTAATCATGGACTCTGACCTAAACTTTAACAGCCATATCAAGTCAGTAACATCAGCGGCATTTTACCATCTGAAAAACATTGCCAAAATCAAAAACATAGTGTCAAAGCCAGACCTGGAGATACTTATTCATGCATTTGTCTCCAGTAGGTTAGACTACTGTAACGGCCTGCTCACCGGCCTCTCCAAACGAGCTGTAAAACAGCTTCAGTACATCCAGAATGCTGCTGCTCGAATCCTGACCAGAACCAGGAAGTATGATCACATTAGTCCTGTGCTCAGGTCTCTGCACTGGCTCCCTGTACCTCAAAGAATAGACTTCAAAGCAGCTTTGCTTGTGTACAAGTCTCTCCATGGCCGAGCACCAAAGTTAATCTCTGACATGTTAGTGCCATATGAACCATCTCGTACTCTGAGGACCTCAGGGACCGGCCTCCTGTTGATTCCCAGAGTCAGAACTAAACAAGGGGAATCAGCGTTTCAACAGTCAGTGCAGTCAGTCTGGGAACGTAGAGGCATCTTACAAAACACCAAGATCAAAGTGTACAGAGCAGTCGTCTTAACAACACTTCTTTACGGCTGCGAAACCTGGACCACCTACAGAAGACATGAGAAACTTCTCCAGCAGTTCCATCTCCGCTGTCTCCGAAACATCCTTAATATTCGCTGGCAGGATCGAATCACAAACACTGAGGTCCTGGAGAGAGCAGACCTCCTTAGCGTCATTACCACCATGCGCAAAGCTCAGACACGATGGGCAGGACACGTCTGCCGTATGTCAGACTCCAGGATACCCAAACAGCTGCTGTATGGTGAACTCAGCCATGGTAGCAGGAAAGTTGGAGGCCAGCGCAAACGCTACAAAGACTGCATCAAATCACATCTGAAAGATTTCAATATCGACGTTTCCACGTGGGAAACCGCAGCATCTGACAGACCGACTTGGCGTAACTTGATTCATAAAGGTGCCATCTACTCAGAAAATAAACGTTCCAACGCAGCCAAGGAAAAACGCCAAAAACGTAAGGCTCTAGCTGACCAACCTACCAACACGACCCCCTCTCACTGGTGTTCAACCTGTGGAAGGGGTTTTCTTGCCCGTATTGGCCTTATTAGCCATATGCGGACACATCCCTCCGCCCCTTAGACAATGTACTATTAGTATTGCTTTGGTCATACTCGACTACGAGTTGACGAACAACAACAACAACATACTGCAGCTAAAATCTGGAACAGCCTCCCTGAAGGTGTAAGACAGGCCTCTTCTGTGTTCATGTTCAAATCTAGACTTAAAACATTTCTGTTTAGCCGTGTATATGACTGAAAGGTCCTATCTGCACTTTTCTTTCCTTTCCTTCCTTTATTTTTAAATCAATTTTCAAATTTTTTCTTTTCTTTTAAAGTAAATTTCACGTTGATTATTTCTATGATGTATTGTGATTTTAATGCATTTTTGTGTTTTGTGAAGCACCTTGAATTACTTTGTGTACGAATTGTGCTATACAAATAAACTTGCCTATATATGTATGTATATATATATATGTATATATATATATATAT